>JARYGA010056968.1:0-44530 GCA_030545235.1 Helianthus tuberosus
AAAATTTTTATTATCATCCACAAGGTATAAATTACCAAGGAAACCATAGTAACCGATTCTTCTCGTATCGGCAAGAAAAACCTTCCGAAAAATACAAGAGTACTCTTTCTTCGCATAGAGTACGACAACATATGTTATTTTAATTATATTTCCCATTGTTTTTCTATCACCTGCGAATGCCAAACTATGTTTGATAAAAGTGCCATATGAGGATTGGCGTATCCTAGTGTGTCCCATAGATTACTTCCATGCCTGATCAGTATGGAGGTTTAATACATGGAACCCCTAAGATATCCCAATGATCATATTGTACTAAAGTCGACTAGTAGTATTCAAAGAAGATATCCAGAATAAAATTGTCCAAGTAAATGTTCCCGATTAAGGAATTCATGGACTTATAACATAAAGGTGTCACTTATTTGACACGAGTAATGATGGATGAACTGGAGCCTGAGATATGGAAAATCTCTGTAGCCTCCTTGCAATCTTGATTATCTTCTCATAAGTTTTCCCTGCTTACCTCCGGGAAGGCAGGTAGAATTAAGATTGTATCCCGCTGTGGGCTGGAGTATTGTGAAAACTCCATATTGATTATGGAATAATCGAAACCTTGATTAAGTAGGTTTTAAGACATAGGCTCATATAGCCTGACTCAATATTCTGAGGGTTGATGTTGTTTAATAAGAAAGACGGTTCGTATTGCTTATGCATACATGCCGCCACCCTAAATAGGCAACGATTAAGAATTGCCATCAGCTACCCAGGATCTAAGGGCAAACTATTGGTGGATAGGCTTGAATAAGTCTGTGGCCACCTATGTAGCTAAATACTTAACATGTGCGCAAGTCAAAGCCGAGCATCAGAAACCATCAGGTTTGCTACAACAGCCTGAACTTCCTGCGTGGAAATGGGAAATGGTAACTATGGATTTTATTACCAAGTTACCCAAGACAAGGAAAGGAAATGATACAATATGGGTTATAGTTAATGGACTGACTAAGTCAGCTCATTTCTTACCCATCAAGGAGACCTATAGCTCCGACATGTTAGCCCAGTTATACGTGGATAAGATTGTAGCCTTACATGGCATACCTGTAGCTATTGCCTCTGATAGAGATACTAGATACACGTCACACTTTTGGAAAAGCTTCCAACAATCTTTGGGCACACGTTTAAATTTTAGTACGGCTTATCATCCTCAGAATGACGGTCAGAGTGAGCGTACTATTCAAACGTTGGAAGACATGCTACGTGCATGTGCGATCGATTTGGGTGGTAGTTGGGATAAGAACCTACCATTAATCGAATTCTCCTACAACAATAGCTACCATACCAGCACTAAGGCTGCGCCTTTTGAGGCATTATACGGTAGAAAGGGGTAGATCGCCTATTTGTTGGACGGAAGTTGGAGATGTCCAGTTATCAGGACCAGAGATCGTGTTCGAAACGACGGACAAAATTGTCCAGATTCGTGACCGTCTCAAAGCTGCCCGGGATAGGCAGAAAAGTTACGCTGATCCTAAGCGTAAGGAT
Organism: Helianthus tuberosus; assembly: GCA_030545235.1. Classification (NCBI taxonomy): domain Eukaryota; kingdom Viridiplantae; phylum Streptophyta; class Magnoliopsida; order Asterales; family Asteraceae; genus Helianthus; species Helianthus tuberosus. Next base: position 1,534 of record JARYGA010056968.1, read on the forward strand.
TTTCACTTCGAAGTAGGTGACAAAGTCCTACTTAAAGTGTCACCCTGGAAGGGAGTGATGCGATTTGGTAAGAAAGGCAAGCTAAGTCCGAGATACATAGGACCTTTCGAGGTTATCGAATGTATCGGGTCAGTTTCCTATAAGTTAAACTTACCGGAAAAGCTCAGTGGAATTCACAATGTGTTCCACATCTGCAATCTGAAGAAGTGTTTCGCTGATGAATCACTGGTTATACCGCATACAAATGTGCATATAGATGAGAGCTTAAGATTTTTGGAAAAACCTTTGTCGATTGAAGATCGACAGGTAATGAAGCTTCGAAGGAAGCATGTACCTATTGTTAAGGTCAAAGGGGATGCCCGTAGAGGTCCCGAATTCATGTGGGAAGTTGAATCCACGATGAAAGAAAAGTACCCTTACTTATTTCAGTAAATCTCGGGTCGAGATTTATTTTAAGGGGGTGAGGATGTAACACCTCGAAAAATTCACGTCCTATAATGTGTAGACACGTGTCAAATGTTTAAACGTGTGAAAGAAATATTATGGAAGGACTAAAGTTGACAAACATGGAAAGTATGTGAATATACGTATTCTAAGTGTCAACTGTGAATAAAAATAATGTACATTAACCCTACACGATGCTCATACCTTCAAACGAATAAATCATGGATCATACGAAGCTAAATGTGAGTGATTTCAAACTACAGGGACCAAATGTGTCAACATGTTTAAATTATACCTCTGAGTGACCTTTTGACAAACCCGAAGCTTTGTAAATATTAATTATGCTCACTAGAATACACTATAAAAATTTCATAAAGTTTCGTTAACGTGTGAGAAAGTTATGATCAAATTCGTTTGCGAAGTGTTAAAGCGTAAACGTTGGAAGTTAGGACTTTTCGGGTGATAATAAAGTTACCCGGGGATTTGGCAAAGTGGGTATAGGTTTTAAAGCCTTACTAGATCAATTATAAGGGTTTACCATGCAAGAATCAAGTGCCTATTCGAGTTTTGAAGAGACAAGGACTAAATCGCAAAAGAAATCAAGTGCTGATTCTGCAGGTCCTCGCGCCACGCGAGGGGTCCCTCGCGCCACGCGAGGGATGCCCAGTTCCGGAAAAACGGCTGTTGTCTGCAAGGGCTGTAATGCGCGATTTTATCCGATTTTCCTCATTCTTCTTGGCCCCTAGGCACCCCCTAAACACTTAGGGACATGTGTTGAAGGATTGTGGTAAGTTGTAGACCCAAGTGTCACCCAATTGTGGTGTGTAATTCACTATAAAAGGCCACTTTGTGCAACACAACTCCTCACACCTTCATTTGCATAATTTGATCATTCCTGGAGCTCTCAAGCAGGTCCAACTGATCTTAAGTCGTGCATAGGACTCTTGTAAGTCTACTAGTCCTTCTTTAGTTGAGTTTAGCTTGTTTAATTAGCTAAAAGTCAAACCGTCGTAATTACGGTTTGACTTCGAGATTAGTCAATAATGGCTCTGTCATATCTCGAATTAAAAGTAGTTATGAGTTGGTATTTATGTGGGTAATAAAACCTCAAAAGGGTTTCCCCTGATCACCACTCTAACCAGGTCAAAAGTCGGGTCAAACTTATAATTAAAAAGTCAACAGGATGCTTAAAATGTCATTTATGCTTAATTAGCTATCTAGAACATATACAACCTGTTGAATCATTGTTATAACTTAGTAATTAGTGTAAGAACATGTCTAAACATGTTCAACCCGACTATTTCCTGTTTAGACCCGGTTCGGAACCGAAAGTCACGTAGTTTGACTTTCACTTTGACTTTCAGTTCCGACCCGTTTAGGCATGTTTTAGAAATGCATCAGAGCTTAAATTGGATTAGGTTACATGTTAGAACAACCCTCGGTGATTTCACACCTTGGTTCACTAGTTATCCAATTAATATGCATATTTCCGTTAATTGCTCATATGTTGACCGTTATGCCCTTATTACCTTAAAACATGATTTATGAAAATGTAAAAGTGTAGAAACCTTAGTTACTGATATATAAACTTGTATGCAAAGTTTGACATCAGTTTGACTTATAGATTAAGAGTTATGGTCAATATCGCAAAATTAAAGCTTTATGTTAATAAAACGGCGTAATTAGCGTATAGCCTAGTTAAGCCTATTTTTTGGTATCAAACTTAATACACACTGATATAATATATTATTTTGGGATTTTTAAAGATTTTTAATAAATTTTAGGCTGAGCATAACTAGTAGTCGTAGGCTTAATCCGGTAATTGTCGGTTTTGCCCTTACGGGCCATAAAATGAGTTTTACTTATCTAAACGACTCCAAACCTTTTGCTACTGATCACATATGATAAATAAATTATTTTAAGCCTTCTGGAAATATAAAAATATCAGATTTAAGTATCGAACCCGGAAATGGCCTTTAGTCGCCTTATTTAGCGTTTTTTAACGCATAGTATGTTTTAAAATCATATTGAACATACCCGGGTTGATACCTACTGATATATGAGGCAAATTATGATATTTTAACAGTAAGCAAAGGTTGATAAACTCAGACTTCAGTTTTGAGCTTTTCGGCTTATGTGAAATTACCAAAATGCCCCTTCGGTGCATAGTTTGGTTATAAATGATATATTTCACATATATACTTTACCCTACGGTTATAACTCATCAAATTGAGTATGTTTTCTGTTTACATCAGACCTGTAACTCAGTTAAACATTTAAACTCTTTTACAACCTTTAAAATGACCAAACTACCCCTACGGGGCATAGTTTGTGTTTAAATTAGTTCGGGGCATAATGAAAGACATCCTACTGATGTCACAACATATTTGAAGCATATTAACTTAGGAAACATGTATATGGCTCTTTCAGATACCCGTTACGCTTATTACGCGTTCGGTTCAGTTTATGTAGCAAGTTTACATAAAATAGCCGAAACGGGTCAAACCTTATCGGTTTTATCTCAAAATCCAGAATGTGCATGAAGGATCCATATTAAACAAGTCTCTGAACTTGTCAGGTCTAAATCACATTCTATCCGGTCCTCGCTTAATCGTGCGTACGAACCGTATCTTTGAAACTAGCCGGTCTAAGCTTAAGCTTAATTAAAGACCCGTTAGGATTCTAATAGGTTATTAAAAACCTTCGTTCCAGATTAGGAGCCCAGTAAAAGCTATCTGTACTTGCTGATTTGATATACGGCTGGGATTGAATTTATATTTAGCTCAGGTAAATACTTTTAACTTATTTTCCCTATACGGGCTTGGGTTACGGTATATAGCATACCGCTTGATCGGGCATCAAATCTCCACACTTAGTGGGTAGTTGAATAATTTGATCGGCTCGTTTAAACAGTCTTGTTTACTTTACAGCCTTTGGGGGGTTAATGACCATGTCCCGGATATCCTTGGCATCATCTTACGAGATTGGCCACGACCTGAGCACGGGGTGTAGGCGTACACCTGTCGTGTATAACTCAATTATGTGGTGTGTCTATTGATCTTTAACCCAGACTAGATCCGGGCTACTAAACGCATAAGTAACATGTAATTCGTTCACAAGATTATAATATTAAATAATTCTCCCAAGTTAAAAAGATTAATTTTGCCTCTGTGCATTTTAATCAAATTATAAAAGATATTTTGTGCCACGTGCATCCAAATCAATTTTCTTAAAACCATTTTCAAAATGAGTCAGTTGAATGTATTTACCAGTGTAAACTGACGTATTTTCCAGAAAGGCTAAATGCAGGTACTATACGAAATTGGCTGGATATTCCTCCTTAGCATCAGTAGAAGTCTCGCAAGCTTAAGATGCCTAGAAGTCTATTGAACTACTGTTTCCATTTTATGTTCGATCCTTCTGTGGATAAACTCCCGAATATTGTGATAGTTGATATTACAATAAATAAATTCGGTTGTATCATATTTTAAAATTTGCTTCCGCTGTGCATAATAATATTGTGTTGTTTGACTATTACCTTGCCAACCACGTCACGATACTCCCCCACCGGGCCCACCGGTGACACGTGGAAATCGGGGTGTGACATGCAAGCATGGTTCTGGCAGCCTCAATCAGAGTTCTATTCTTCCTTTCCACTACCCCATTCTGCTCTGGTGTTCTAGGGATGCTGTACTGCCTTACAATCCCTTTCTTCACACAGAAGGCATCCAACTCCCTATTTTTGAATTCTGTGCCATTGTCACTCCTGAAGCTTTTCACTGGAAGGTCAAATTGCTTTTCAACCCGTGTTACAAAGTCTTGCAAAATGCCTGCAGTCTCATCTTTTGAGTGTAAAAAGAAAGTCCATGTAAACCTAGAAAAGTCATCAACAATAACCAAACAATATCTTTTCTTTTTGAGGCTCATGACTTGAACTGGGCCAAACAAATCCATGTGTAGCATTTGCAAACACTGGGTTGTTTTGGACTCTTCAATGGACTTGAAAGAACTTTTATGCTGTTTTCCTTTTAAACAGGAAATGCAATGTTCAGAACATGAAAACAATTTTTGTGGTAGGCCTCTCACCAAACCATTTTTTGAAATTTCTGTGATTGTCTTAAGATTTGTGTGCCCCAGCCTTCTGTGCTAAAGTTCTGTCTCTTTGTTAGAGGCAGCTGAGAACAGACAGGCATCAGCTCTGGGACACTCTTTTGACATGTCAACAACATAAACATTGCCACTTCTTTGAGCAACAAGTTTAGTTTGACCAGTTTTGATTATTGCTTCAATCTTTTTGACCATTTCAGGTCCAACAATCCTACAACAATCTTTTGTGAAGAATGACCCAAATCCCTTGTCACTCATTTGGGACACACTCAGAAGGTTGAATTTTAGATTGTCTATTAGATTGACATTTTCAAATTTTACATTTCCAGATTGCACTGTACCAGACCCCAGAACTTTTCCTTTACTATTATTCCCAAAGGATATATCACCCCCTCCATGGATTTTAAAGTCTTTGAGGAGGGCTTTACATCCTGTCATGTGCCTGGAGCCTCCATTATCTACATACCAAAGACTATCAAAGCATTCAGAAGCTCCCTGCACATGAAGTAAAAGGATTAGTTCATTAAGGTCTCCAAAGCCAGCAGGGCTTTGGATGGGGTCTCAACAGTGTTTGGGATGGATGCAGAATGGTGGACAGTGGTTAGGTCAGGGGTTTGAACTGTTTTAGGACAGTGTTTCTCTAACCACTGTTGTGGGTCCTGACCAATCATCTGCTGGTAACTAAAAGGATGACTGTTCACTTTGGGTTTAGAGGGCCTTTTGTAGGCCTCATAAACGTGTGGAATCCTTTGGTAAGACTGTTTTTCCTTGCCTTTTCTGAACTGATTGGCAGGGGGTGCATCAGTAACCTGAACATCTCTTTTGACAGATGTTTGGTTCAGCTGTTTTGTAACAGCTGTTTGAACTGGCACAAACAGTGGTTGTTTCTTGGTGAATTTGACAGATGTTGATGATGATGATGGACTCAAGGATGTTTTAGCAATGTACTCATTCTTTTTCACATCAAAGTTTTTGAGATACACACATGCTTGAGTTTTGTGGTTTGTTTTACCACAAACAATGCAACTTTCAGCTGAAACAATGACACTTGTTTTGTTTAAATCATAAGCTTTCAAGTGGAAACAATCTTTTGTTAGATGATTCCTTTTCTCACAGAATCCACAAAACAAGTTATCAATTTTTTCTTTCTTCTTTCTCTTTTCAGACTCCTTTGCAGCAGAGGTTTTAACCACTGCTGGAATGTCCTTGAGAGGTATGACTTTAGCTTTTGGAGCTTTAGCACCATCAGTTGATGTAAAGTCCATTGGCTTGAAATTTTCAAGAATATCACACTCATCAGACCATTTTGGTTTAAACTGATGATCTTCAAGCTCCTTGAAAGTGGAGGATCCCATTGGTCTGGTAAGTGTGATTTTGTTACCAAGTTTGTCAGTGATTTTCACTTCTTGGCCATTCTTGTTTGTGGGGATGAGCTCAGTAGCTTCATCAGTGGTTTGGACAGATTTTTCAAAAGCAATATGTTCATCATCATATTTTCTATAACCAACCCCAAATTTCACATTGCTTTCAATCTGTTTAGCAAGCATCACCTCATATCCTCTGCAGGATTCCACCCATCTTTCACAAGTAATCTGGGTGGATTCCAACTCCTTTTTGCAAACTTGGTATTTTTCTACCATAGTTTGAAGTTGGGTTTTGGTGATGCTTTGCTCTTCTTTTAGACAACTGATTTCTTTTTCCTTTTCAGTCAATTTGTTTTTAAGTTCTTTTAAAGACTTTTCAAATTTGACCTCATCAGTCAAGATTTTATCCCAAAGTTTTTCATTCACCTCTTTGATGTTAGCAAAAGCAATTATGCAATTGTCAGAACACAGTTTTTCAAGAACTTGAGGAGATACCTTGGCAGCTGCCATCATTGCACAATCACATTGATGATCTTCTTCATCATCAGCTTTCACCTTCTTTTCACCAGCCTTTTCTTCTTTCTCTTCTTCTTTGTCCTCTACGGACCATGGATCTGTCATTGGTTCAATCAGGGTACCTGAACTTTCTCCCAACAGTAGTTCACCAGCCACAGCAGTAACCACTGCTTCAGTCACCTCTTCCACTGTTTCAAAGCTCTGCTGTTCCTCCTCAGTTTCAACCCCCTCCTGTATTGACTCTAATGCCATTAAACAAAACTCATCATGAGAAGAATCATTAGAAGCATAGAGTGCAAAATTTTCATCACTAAGATCTTCAGGCATACTGCTCCAGTCAACAAACCCTTGAGTGAAAAAACTTTGTTGATCTGGTTGTGCTGCTACTGGAGCAGTGGTTTGAGGTGCAACAGGTTGCACTTGTACCTGTGGAGCAGGGGTTTGAACATATTGGATTTGTGGAACAGTAGTTTGGACATAGTGTACTGGCACTGGGGCAACAGCATAGTGAGCAGTGTTCACTTGAGCTGCTGGGGTATACTGGGCATAGTGCACAGTGCTTTGGTTTTGAGGTCTAGGATTTGAGCTAGGATGAGTAATTATGGGACCAGTAGTTTGACTCCTACATTCCCTAGCGAAATGTCCCAACCTATTACACTTGTAGCACTTGATTTTCGATTTATCCAACCCAACCCTTAGATTCCCATGCAACCCTGGGAATTTTTGCCCTGTTCTTTTGTAAAATTTGCTAGTTCTAACACTTAGCAAGGCCAGTTGGTGCAAGATGTCCATTTCCTCTAAGTCAGTGGGATCGAAATGTTGTAAATCATTGAGTTCAAAGCTTAGATTGTCTGACATCTGGTTTTCGTTTGCAGTGAATGCATAACTTGCAGAGTGAGGATCAAGGTTGTTGAAATTTGCACCAGCAGTTATGTCAATGAAGTGATCATAACCCTGATCCTTACCACTGCTCCCAGATTCTTCTTGACCCAGAAGAGCAGTATTACCGAAAGTGTAATCATCGGTAACTTTTCCTGACTCTTGTAACCTCCTTTTCTGGTTCAACTCCCTTTCGTAAGTCAGGAGTCGACCGTGGAGTTGGGTCAAGGTCAGATCCTTGAATTCAGGTGAGTTTCGAGTGACAAAAGCTATGGTGTCCCATTTTTCTGGCAGTGACCTGAGGAACCTGCTATTTTGAGTTGAATTTGTAAAAGTGGTGTTAACAAGCCTCAGTTCACTGATGAGACAACTGAAACGCTCAAATTGTTGCGTTAGTGATTCACCTTTAACGTAGCAAAATGTTTCATACTGTTGGTTCAGGATTTCCCTGTTGTTTTCTATGACTTCTTCAGTCCCTCCAAACTGTTCCTTAAGTGCGTCCCATAATTCTTTGGCACTGTTACAGTGTAACAGTCCAGCATATATCTCATTGGGCAGCGCTGATGCTATGATGCTAAAAGCTTTAGCATCTAGTTCGATCTTTTGAAAGTCGGTTTCGGTATAATTTTCAACTGGTTTTGGAACGAACTTTTTAGCATCTTCAGCGCTTGGCACTGAAGGAACATGGGGACCATAAATGACAGACCTCCAACAACCTGTGCTTTGTTGAGCAAGGATGTGACCCATCCTTCTCTGCCAGATGTTGTACTCATTTCTTTTTAGCATAGGTGGTTTAAAAAGTGAGCCGATGTTGTTTTTATCATCCTGAGATTGTGACGTCATTCTTGTTGTTTTACAGACACTGAGAAATCAACTTTAATGGTGATTAATCCTTGCTCTGTTTTTCAACGGACGAACAAACAATCAGTATCAACTGTTATGAGCTGAACTATTTACGTCAAAATGATTGTTAGATCAAATTTGACTGTCCAAGCTCTGATACCAATTGTTGGATCTGAGTTTGTTTCTGATTGTATTTTCGTTTGGAATTAAGATGGAAATGAAAGAGTTGTGCAGCGGAATTAAGATGAAAACAAACTTTGCATACAATCAAACGAGAGAAATACTTTAATCAAACATCTTTACACAGAGAATCAGAAGATTGAATTTGTTTCAACAACGATTACAATGATTGATGAATGAATGCAAACCCCCCTCAGCCAGAGCTCAGTAGTTTGTTCGTGCAAAGAAGACAATGTTGTGAAAGAGCTAATAGAACAGTACAAAGTACTGAACTATTTATAGGCACTTGCAAACCACTGAGCATCTTAGCTGACGTCACCATGAAAGTGACATCTAACCTCCTAACAAACTCTAACCTCTGATCTATACAAACACTGATGTACTAACTAGTGCTATTACATTTCTTTAAATAAAAGACACTTAAACAGCTATTGCATCCTTCCACTGCTGTGAACCCAGCAGTGCTTGTCCGGATCAGCAGTACTTGACTCAAGGCAGTAGATTGAGTCAGCAGAGCTTTGTTCTTCCATCAGTCTTTGACATTTGGCAGTAAATGCAAGGCAGCAATTGTAGGTCAGCACTTAGTAAGATCAGCAGATAGGAGGTCAGCAGATATGAAACCACTTTCAAGGGGAGAGATTTGTATGAACCAACTGTAATCGTCTGCTTATTCTGGATCCACTGCTCTGATCCAGTTTTGGCTTTAATTATCTGTTCCTCTGATAGGGTTCAATCCCAACAATTTGCAATGTGAGTCATTCTCTTTTATAAAATTCTTTCAAAACCTAAATGTTTTCCAGTTATATTTACAGTGATTAAGTCTTTGTATACTTACTGGGAAATTACTACCAATATGTGGTGTTTTGTATACAATAATTGATAAACTTCACTAGTTGGGAGAATGACCAATAGTGATATGACCACATAAGTTGATATGTAACCTGAATAAAACGTGTTTTGTAATTAATGGTTTATCCCTGTGAAAATCCTTTATGTAAATATCGGTTTCATCCCACAGTTTTATGAAATGAAAAACTATGGTGTTTTGAAAACTCTGATATTTTCCTGACACCCGAACCTGATGAAAATTCCACTGCGATAATTTTTAAATAAACAACGGTACCACTTGTATCTGCTCACGGCTCCCGCCTAGGATGGAGTCGGGGGTTGTGACACTTTGTGAGAACAATGCATTGCAACTTTTGCTTAAAGTAAGAGGGTCGGTGGTAGATCAAAAGTAATCACTTTATTACGTATATGTATCAATATATTTTGACAAGGTATAAATATGTACTAAAGTTATTATTTATGATCTCCTCCCAACACAGCTTATTATCCTCGTTATCATAAAAATGCATTACATATAAGCACGGTACGTTTCTAACATTATATTATATTAATAACAGAAAGAGTAAAGTACAATTTCAGTCCTTAAGGTTTACACCCAATCACAGGTTCAACCCTCATTTGAAAAAAATTCAACAATCTCGTCCCTCTGGTTGTCAATTGCTCACAATCAGGTTCTTGGGGCAAATTTTTGTTAGTTGAACGTTGGGATTTCTAGTAAAAGACCTAAAAGCCACTAAGGGAATGAAAGTGTAACACCAGATGTTTGTATGCTGTCAACTTTGAAAAAGGCAAGGCATGAATACTATTGATCACACAAAATGTTTGGGAAAACTTCATATAAAGTTATCCCAAAATGGATGTTTATAATATAATTAAGGAAAAATTACAAGTTTTGTCCTTTATCTATATACCATTTTGCAGGCGGCGTCATTTTCAACGAATTTTGATAGGTTTTGCCCTTTATAGGGAATTTTGTTTCAAGTTGCGTCCTTTGAGCCTAACCCAGTTAAATGATTCTGTTAAATTTTCTTACACATGGGTAATTTAGTCTTTTTACTTATTTAAAGGACAAAACTTGTAATTTATCCTCCACAGTCACCCCACTATTACCACAATCACTCCACCGTCACCTCTTCTTCTTCACTCAACCAATCAAAAGCCAAGAAAAGAAAAGTAGTAGCTCATAAGTTGTTCAAGTAAACCATGGCAGATGAACTGGATATTGCTGATGTTTTTAATTTAGATGAAGAGAAGCTTTCAATTATCTCTGCATAACTTCAAACGGTTCTACCTTCTCTACAGAATGACAAGTTAGATTCTCATACTTTAAACAATGATGAACTGGATCTGGCCATCAGCAAAGACGGTGAAACTTCAACTCCTGTTGCTTACTAATAGATTGACAAGTGTGTTGTTTCTGATGGTTCAAATTTTGTTAAAGTGGACGATGCTATCATAAAAGATAATGAATTTCAATCACTGCTAAAGGCTCTTGCTCCTCCAGAGATTGACATGTCTGCCTTTTCTAATCTTTTTGATTTTGACACTGCTGATGTCTCTTGCTCCTCCAGAGATTGACATGTCTGCCTTTTCTAATCTTTTTGATTTTGATAAACTGAGTCTTGCCATCAAGAATCATGACTTTGAACCACTGCAAACGTGTCTTGCTCCTCCAGAGATCAACTGTAAACCCTACCGAAGCCGATATTCTGAACAAAATCGCCACCGACACCAGTTGAATCTGACCAGAGATAGTATTCAGTAGGTTTGTTTGAGTATATTATTGACGACGGTTATGAAATTCTGGTCGAATCGACGCATCGGAACGCTGCTTCGGATTCTACGTCGCGTGATAAGGATTTAAATGCTCTAGTGGCGGAGACTGCCGTGAATGACAGTGAGAGTGGATGGAAGAATTAGTGGCAAAGGAATTTCAATCGACTACTGAAGATTATGATCTGATCGATCGGTTGAAAGAAGAAGAAAAAGAGGTGACGGTGGGGTGATGTGGTAACAATGGGGTGACTGTGGATTACAAGTTTTGTCCTTTAAATAATTTAAATAAGTAAAAAGACTAAATTACCCATATGTAATAAGATTTAACAGAAAAATTTAACTGGGTTAGGCTCAAAGAACGTAACTTGCAACAAAATTCCCTATAAAGGGCTGTCAAAATTCATTGAAAAGGACATCGCCTGCAAAATGGTATATAGATAAATGACAAAACTTGTAACTTTTCCTATAATTCACATCGCGTTGAATGTGAATATTTTTTTTCCAATGAGTTGTTAGGCAAATTAAGACAACTGACATCCATTCCCAAAATTATTGTTTATGCCTTTGGTTGTTAAGTTTTTATTATAAATGTTATTTGTAGTATGGTTGTTAAGGGATTAAGAGAAATTTACCTTTAAGTTTTTATTATAAATGTTATTTGTAGTATGGTTGTTAAGGGATTAAGAGAAATTTATCTTTAATGTTGTGAAACAATGACCTACTAGCAATTTATAGAGAAGAATGAGAGAATGGAAGATGGATTTCTTATTGATGTATAAGCATGAAATACAAATCCTTTATTTATAGGCTTGTACATTAACATAAGATTAAATACAAAAGATGAGTTAAGGATGTGGAGAGTCACTCTTAATGATGTATTCATAACACTCCCCCTAGACTATCCACGTGATAAAAGAAAACAATGTATTATACATTTGGTGGTGCTGCCTCGTTAAAAACCTTGCTAGGAAAACCCAGTGGGACAAAACCTCAGGTAAGGGAAAAATAGTGCAGCTCATATTTTCTCCCCCTGATACTTTTGGATCAGATATGTTTCCTTATTAAAAACCTTACTAAGAAAACCCAATGGGACAAAACTTAGTCAAGGGAAAAAGAGTGCAACTTGAATAAGTCTTCCCCTCATTTTAACATGTATCCTTTAAGTGACGTGTGTCCATCTTCCTTGAAAGTCGAATAAAGCCTTTGTAGCGAATGATTTGTCGCTTGATCCCTTAATGTGCAATCATTTATGTTGAGCAATGTTGTATAATCTTCTAACGAGACCTTTGGTGCCTCTTTCCAAAAATTATCATATGTCCACGACTGTGTTTCGTTACATTTCTGCATCTACAAGACTAACCAAACTTGTTTTGATGGGTTAGTAAAATATAATCAAATATTGTTTATACCTAAAATGTTTCTTTGAACTCATTCCAATGTCTCTTCGCTTGACATGGGTTATATCATGACAATAAGCTCAAGTGAAAGATATTATAACCATACATAGCTAGCAAGACATATTAATGCACTTATGCATTTAACGATGGTACTTCTAGAATGAGAATCTCTAATTTGATAGGAGATGGTAATAGTCATTTCCTATAATAAATAACTTAACAACCTTTAACATACATTAAGGCTCAACTATCCCCATACTAAAATATCCAAACATCATCTTCTAGATGTACTTGGGGGGTTGGTAAAATATAATTACATATCTACTCGAACTACAGTTCGAGTAATAATTTGTCACACCCCAGCTAATGGCGGAATCATCGGGGCGCGGCATTAGGCGAATCAGATTGCTCAAGAGAATCCATAACAACTATAAAGCGACAATAATTATTACATTTGTTATCCCATACTAACAAACAATACAATCACATATGTTATCACAGATTTCTTGTCCTCTCGAACAATACAAATCCGACAACCTAGATTTTAGGTGAGTTTCTAGACTTCCTAGCTTGATTTGATGCGAACTGCGACTAAACCTGCAACATACGTTAAAACAACGTCAATACAAAAATATTAGCGAGTATAAAAGTTTTGTTGAAGTAGCGTAATAGATAAAAAGTGCTGCGAATTACCACATACATAAACGAGATACAACACACATATATTGGACAGATACTACCAGCTAAGTCTCTCGAGCTGCGACTGCGATTGCTATTCACCTAACTAGACCCCATCGGGTACTATAGTACTATACTAGTTTAGGCGGGACCTCGCGAGTAAAAGTCCTAACACATATGTAACTAGCATCACGTGTAAATATGTATAACAGTTATTCGCAAGTGATAAACAGTTTAATTGTATAATTTGTTTTGATAAGTTCGATTTGATAGGAACGTATGTTAGACCCAAAATGCGATAAAAAGGGATTCGAGTATACTCACAGCGATGGAAATGGATTGAAGGGAGCGCTAGAGTTATTAGCCTGAACAGTTAATGATAGCATAAGCATAAGCGAAGAGCGTTGCGTAAAATGGTGAAAAGTGACCAAGTGTCAAACGGCAATCCGATTGGATGGTCACTCGATCGGATGTTAATCCGTTCGGATGGTCATTCGATCGGATGGCCATTCGATTGGTAAGGATGTGTTTGTGCATGATGGCTTTGAAGTTTTCGTTGTAGCATTTTGAAAATAAAGAAGTATCTCTACCCTTCAGGTCGATCAATCGAACGGCCATTCGATCGGATCGCGATCCGATTGGCAAGATACCTAGTGAGAACAAGTTCACAGCAGGATGGCTACTCGATCGGATGGCAATCCGATCGGATAGCAATCCGTTGAACATGTTGAAAGTTGTTTAAGTGTTGAGCCTCAAGTGCAATCCGATCGGAGGGCGGTTCGATCGGACGGCAATCTGATCGGACGGCAATCCGATCGGACGGCAATCCGATCGGACGACAATCCGTCCCAACGCATCTGATCGTCTTAAACTTGATTATTTTGAAAGTTTGTGGTTTGTTCGAGATGGTTTGACAACGTGCTAAACAACAGAACCTCGTCAAGTCCCAAGTCGTCTGATCGAACAGGAATCACCCAAATCCGATCAGTTTACTGGTTCGTAACGATCGTTCTTGTTTAACCCGAAATCGGTTCTCTCATTGATAGTAACTAGATCTTGAACCAACTCATCACTAAGAAAGAGTAGAAGATCAGTACGAGCTCCGGTTCTCTGGTTCTCTCCTTGATTATTTTGAAAGTTTGTGGTTTGTTCGAGACGGTTTGACAACGTGCTAAACAACAGAACCTCGTCAAGTCCCAAGTCGTCCGATCGAACAGGAATCACCCAAATCCGATCAGTTTACTGGTTCGTGACGATCGTTATTGTTTAACCCGAAATCAGTTCTCTCCTTGATAGTAACCAGATCTTGAACCAACTCATCACTAATAAAGAGTAGAAGATCAGTACGAGCTCCGGTTCTACAGGTTTTGAGTGCAAAAGAGTTGAAAGAAAGTTGGAAAACCATCTTTCAATCCTTTCTACTTTGAAAATGTTTAGATATATGCAAAATCATTGTTTATTAGTGTGAAAACCTTTCAGATCTAAGTTGTTCTTGGTCGAATGAAGCCAAACCTTGAAGTTCATAAGAACTCCATGATGACATCATCCTATAACACCTCAAATCCATGGATTTCACGGTTAAAAGTTGAGATTCAAAGGTGAAAATGATGAAGAAGTGCGTGTAGATCATAGAAGTACAATATTTGAGTTGAAAACTTACAAGAATCGCGAGGAATCGAGAGAAATAGAGCCAAAAGTGTGCTGGTCGAACGAGAGCTGTCACATCACTGTTCAAGTGATGTGACAAGTGCTATTTATAGGTGAAGAAGAGAGGAGGTGATAGAGTGCCATAGATCGGATGGCAATCCGATCGGATGGCCATCCGATCGGTTGGTCACTCGATCGGATGGTCATCCGGTCGGATGACCATTCGATCGAATGGTCATTCGATCGGTGGTCTCCGGCGAGTTGCGTTTCGATGTTTCATTTTGTTCGTTAAGCGTTGCGATGGTTTGTTCACGCCTTTCCATATATATGTTTATTATTTTTATAATCAGTCACAAATGGTCGTATATAACTATCCATATTTCCAAGTTTGCGTTGCGATAATCGAGTTCAATTTCGAATATGCGTTGCGTTGTGATGCATCACAGCTATCGAGGAGGGTAGAATAGGTCCTCACTCAACGTCATCGTGAGAGTTAGTGTGTGCGATGCGATGTGTTATAGCGATAAAATATGCGAGATATGCAAAAATGCTACGATATAGCGATATAGCTACATTATGATCTGAATCTCTAGTGCTAGGCGTAACGAGTATGGCGAGTAGTAACAACGCACGAACGTGCGGGTTGTTACATAATTAGATCGTGACAAGGTCATTCAAAAATTCTCCCTCTAAAAGTTCGGCAATTTCTCTCGATGATGCCTAGACATCATCACTGTAAACTGCGATTATAGTGAACTTTTAAAAGTACAACATCGATAAAACATGGCTAATTTAATCAAACTTATATCCCTCTTTATGAAAATATCTCGAGTTGTATAACACTCAATCTAACTATTTTAGTCCATACATATTCTATGAACTTGATATAGTACGTTCTTGAGGTTTTGACATCATTAATGCTTCTAGCATTATCAATCCAAGAAGGAATTCTTTCCATCTTATCCAAATATGCATGTGCTTTCACTCTTTAGAAGTTTTCCTACATAAATCTACCCATTTAACACACTGATATCTATATCATATGCAAAAATACCATGAACACTTACTTTTATCTCCAAAACCCATATTGTACCACGCGTGTACACTATTTATTAAGATATCACAATCACCGGGTACAAGTTTTCTATGTATGTTTCTTGGTGCACAAGTATTACATCGCTAAGATGTTTCAATTAACCTTTTAAGCACTCAATTTCTTTAGAAACTCATCAGGAGTTCCAAATATATCCAATATGTAAAATAATCATAACCTATTCAAATCCGAATATGCAAAAATGATCACATTGTTCTCGAGAACTTACTTTACATGACCTACATAATTTAATCCTTCGGTACTTTCATGTAAACTTTCAATATCAAGTGATACATAACATTCATAAGACGAATATCAATTCTCTCTTTATATTACCAGACTAATAAAATATTGGAAAGTCAATGTATCCACCACTGGAGAAAACGTCTCCTCATAATCAATCACATGTCTTTGCGAAAATTATTGTGCCACCAATTTTTCCTTATATCACTCAATTTGATTTTCACATAATTCGCATAAAAGACTCGTTTATGTCCAATTATTTTACAACTTCAGTTGTATGTACTGTTGGTCCAGTTACTTTCCATGTCATTAGAGAATTCTGCTTTGTCTTATTTGCGTCTTTCCATTTTGGCCAATCATTTTTTAATATTCATTCATAGGCAGATTTTAAATCTTGATCCTCATCATTTAATCATTTTAAGCGCTACATTTTATATAAAAGTATAACGACATCGATTTTTATTTAGATTCCATACATATCTTAGACATGATACAACTTATCGAGATTTCTTTATTTTTAGGTACGTGAGGTTCTTCTTGAACCATCATGTCTATTGTCTCTTCCGGAGATCTTATTACTATAACCTCGACTTAACCATCTTAATTACTTGCTCCAATTTTCGAGGAATTTTATTATTGGAATCAACAGTCTGCCACGCTTTATGTAAGGACTCTCAAAATTATTATAAAAATACCCGTAAATGAAAACCCGGACCCCTGAAACCTTACCCTATATCAAAAATAAGAAAAACCAAACTTATGGGTTTCAGGCGGGCCGCGTAAGAGACAAGCATGTCTTACGCGGGCCGCGTCAACATTGGGTTGACCGGATAAGCATAACCGTGCCACATGTCGACCATCTGGTACACCTACGTATGAGTAGTCAACCCTATTCATAGACTGGGCGGCAACGCGGGCCGCGTAAGGTTAAGCTGAAGGCTTACGCGGGCCGCGTGAGGTCTAAATTTCAGCTATAAATAGCCCGTTACTTGCACAATCCACTGGTGTCGATCAAAACTTTCAAAAACGAATTCATATCACTCTGAAGTCGAAAATATCAATTATATTAGTGAGGCGCTGCTCCGATACCGGGTATTAACTCGATCGCTGCTACGATTCAATGTCCGATCGATTAAACTATCCAATGGATGTTTAAGTGCTGCCCACATTAGGGTTTATGCTTTGTCATTCGTTGTTAATTCAATGGACGTTTAAGTATCGCACTTTGTCATTCGATGTGAGGGTTTAATCTCGTGAGTTATCGTAAATGCTGTATTAAGTTACTAACCGAGTTGTGTGCATGTTATTAATTTAGGTTAAAAGGCTAATCAGTAGGCTAGGCTCTGCTTAATTAAATCTGCAATGTGAGTCATTCTCTTTTTATCAAATTTAATTTCAAAAGCATGTTTATTTTCAAAGTTATAATTACAGGGATTAAGTCTTTGTAGTCACCAAATTACAGCCGGTATGTGGGGTTTTGTATACATTACTTGATAATCTTCACCATTGGGGCAGCCAAGGGGTGATATGACCATAGTCACAGACACCATTCCACAATGGGGGGGCCAATGGGTCAAGTGACAAAATACCGTGGGTAGTTGGTTTGATATCAGAAACATTGTAATCGTTCTTAATACTGTAAATTATAACAACCATGTCGTTTTAACAAAATGAATGATTCACCAGTATTCCCGCTGACAAAACCTTTTTCAAACATGTTTCAGGTGATCTGTTGTGATCCAAAGAAAAGTGCCGTGAAGCACTACAAGCTTAAGGAAGTGGCTCAATATAAAATAAGGAAACATGTTTTGTAAAAATAGAGATTTCCCCGTGAAATCTCATGATTGTAAATTACCGGGGTTTTATCCCGAGTTGTGAAATAAAATAAACGGGAAATTGCAGTTTTTAAAAAGATCTCGATAAAGACTTCCGCTGTTAAATAAATACCACGGGATTTCTGTCCCGCGGCTCCTGAAACGGGTCAAACCGGGTCGGGGGCCGTGACAGAAAAAGGTGGTATCAGAGCCACTGATTTAAGCCAAATAAGTATTTAGAAATACTTAATTTTACTGATTGCCAATTATGTGAATATGTGTTTTATTAATTGAATATTTGTATACAGTATGGGTAAGCAAAAGTTGTCAAACATCTATCTTAAATTAGATAGGTCATCCAACGAGAAAGGAAGTTCCTCCCAATCAAAATCCTCAAATCACTCTGTAATTCCTGAAGAAGGAATATTTGTCCGAAAGACACACTATGAGGAGCCACTTTCTCCTAATAAAAGAAGTTTGATTATTAGGAAAAGTCAGGAAAAATTCAAGAAATCCCAAGAAAAGAAAGTTAACCAGGAATTAACCAAAAAAACACCTTGGGAGGACAAGTTAGATGAGAAATGGGCAGATCTTTATATGCTAGCCACTGTAGCAATAAATGCAAATCTTTAAATAATTTTGACCCAAGTCTTAGCACCTTTATCACCTACAGTCCAGAAACCTTATTCAGTAAATAAATACATTTACAATAAAAACCTCGTGTGTTTTAGTTTTCAATTGTTTTGTAGTTACCCAGTCTGAAATAATATTTAAAGGTTTTCTATGAAATTTTATTATAATTTTTAAATTAGTAATTGTGTGTATTTTGCATAACAGCATGAGTGACTTGTCTGAAGCCCTTCAGAACCTAAATCTCTATCCGGTAAAAATAGAGGTTTCCAGAGATTTCAATAGGTATATACCAGATATAGAAGAACCTATTGAATTCAATGCTCCACCTCCAGAAAAACCCAAGCCCAAGAAAAGGAGAAGATTCGTGGGATGGAGGCGTGTACGTAGGAGGAAACCCGTCACTAAAAAGATTCCCAAAATAGAAAATCCCTTAGATAAAGGGAAGGGAATTGAAGTCGGGGAAGAGTCTAGGCAAATGGGAATACAATTTGAAGAATATTCTAAGCAAATAGAAATGGAGATTGGAGGAGGTTCAAAACCAACTCAGATAGAAATTGGAGAAAGCTCTAAACAAACCCAGGAAATGACATTATAGGAGGAGTTAGATTTTATATTGGCAAGCTGTGATACTATTAAGCCTGTCAACGAAAATGTTTTTACTCGTCCTATTGAAACTCAACTCCCTATAAACTTAGAACTAGCAATCCCAGAACCTATAATTCACACCCAAACTCTAGGACTGGACGAATGATTGGCAGTTCCAAAACCTGCTCAACAGTCCTTATTCCTTTCTCCCTCAGTTTGACCCTGAACCAATACCTAACCCACCAATGAGCAATGAGAATTTAGCTGAACTCCGCCACTTTGGCGAGGAGTTGGTGGATGCAGGAAATAGGATTAAGGAAGTAGGAGAACAGATCTCCTGGAAGTACGATGAGAGGGAACGTCGTTACTGAAATACCATCTGACAAGGGATAGTATGGTGTGAGAATGTGAAACTGTGGTTGTAAAATAAATAAGTAGAATATAGTTGATGAAATAACCTAAAATAAAACTTTGTAAGATAAATGGTGTATATTGAAGCATACTATAAAATGGGAATCGAGAAATCGACAGTTTTGGCTATATGTGCTTTGTGAAATTTATATGATTGTTTTGTGTATAATTGTTATTTATTCGATACTAATAAAATTATATATATTAATTATCAGATGGAAAACGCTAATAACGAACCAGTTAACGAGGTTAATCAATCTGAGCAACACCCGGAGGATCAATTTTTAAATAGGCAGGATATAGAAAATATCGTTGCTCAGGGGATAGCCAATGCTATTCCAGCAATAGTTGCTGCTGTTAGAAACCCAATCGAACCGCAACAAATCGTTCCTAGCAAACGTATTTCTGAAGATAACTTCAGCAATAGCGTAAACGGAGGCGATAATCATACTAATCATAATGATAATAATCCATGGCAGGCTCCGCTCCCTAAGAAAATGAAAACTGCAACTCCTGGTTGCACTTACAAAGAATTTCTTGCTTGTAAACCCGCTGAGTTTGCAGGCAATGAAGGAGCGACTGCGGCACTGCATTGGTTAGAGAAAACCAAGGCAGTGATTACAATAAGTAAATGTGACAAAGACGACCAGGTCATGTACGCGTCAAAACGTTTTAAGGAATGGGCGCTAGAATGGTGGAACACGGTGTTACAAGCAAAAGGAAGGATGATGGCGTATGCTATGAATTGGGAAGAATTTAAGGGTCTTGTAGAAAGAAAATTCTGTCCTGAATATGAAAAAGATCAAATGGCGAATAAGTTCTTAAACCATCGAATGATGGGTGTAGATTGTCGCGGTTATACTTCGACATTCTTTGAATATGCTAGAGTGGTACCAACACTGGCTTCGCCAGAACCGGTACTCATTTCTCGCTATATTTGGGGACTAATTAGTCAAATCCGTAACATCGTTAAAGCTGCGAGACCTCGTACTATTGACGATGCAGTGGAGTTAGCTAATACCCTAACTGACGAACTGGTACGCACACGAGATGAAAACAAGAAGAAGGAATTGGCTCAGAAAATTACCCAAGGATTTCGTACGGGTAAAACAGCAGTTTCAGGAGAAGGGGAACAGGACAATCCTCCAATCCGCTTTACTGCAGAAATTGCAAAAGGAAACATTTTGGAAAATGTAATATAACCTGCAATTTTTGCAAAGTTGTAGGACGTCGCGAAGAAAATTGCAGGAAGAAATCCATAATTTGTTACAATTGTGGAGAAGCAGGACATTTCAGAACAGAATGTCCTAAAGTGGTTAAACCAGCAGACAACAAAGCCAAGACAGCTGACGGAGCTATTAAGAAAAATGTTCGAGCCTTTCAGTTAACTACTCAGGAAGCCAAGATGATTCCTGGCGTGATAGCTGGTACGTTCCTAGTTCACAACGTATATGCAAAAGTATTATTTGACTCTGGTGCAAACCAAAGTTTTATCAATACTTCATTCTGCCAAGCTCTTAACTTACCATTAACTAAACTTAGGCAGATTTTTACAATCGAAACGGCAGATGGAAATTCTGTTAGCATAGATAAAGTTTTGAAAAAGGAAAATATAGAACTCTCCGGTCATAAATTCTTTGCAAACCTATTACCTATGAAATTAGCTGAATTTGATGTTGTGTTAGGAATGGATTGGTTAGTAGCCAACCATGCTCGAATTCTTTGTGATAAGAATTCCATAGAAATTCAGGCACCCACAGGAGAAGTAATTATGATTACAGGAGATAAACCACGTAAGCCCATGAAGTTCATATCAGTAATGAAAGTTGCTAGTTATAAACGAAAGCAAGGAATAGTATATATGATTTCAGTAATCATTAGTACTAAGGGTAAAGAACTTAAGGAAATTCCTGTAGTCTCAGAATACCTAGATATATTTCCAGAAGAACTCCCGGGATTACCCCCAGATACGGAAGTAGAATTTAGAATTCATCTAATTCCAGGAACTATACCGATAGCCAAGGCACCTTATCGATTAGCACCCACAGAAATGTCACACCCCGATTTCCACGTGTCACCGGTGGGCCCGGTGGGGAGTATCGTGACGTGGTTGGCAACATAATAGTCAAACAACACAATATTTAATATGCACAGCGGAAGCAATTTAAAAGATATAATACAACCGAATTTAATATTGTAATATCAAATGTCACAATATTCGGAAGTTTATCCACAGATGGATCGAAAGTAAAAATAGTATTAATAGTTCAACAGACTTCAGGCATCTT
Organism: Helianthus tuberosus; assembly: GCA_030545235.1. Classification (NCBI taxonomy): domain Eukaryota; kingdom Viridiplantae; phylum Streptophyta; class Magnoliopsida; order Asterales; family Asteraceae; genus Helianthus; species Helianthus tuberosus. The sequence goes on from JARYGA010056968.1 coordinate 23,281, forward strand.
AAGCTTGTGAGACTTCTAGTGATGCTAAGGAGAAATCCCAGCCAATTACGCTTAGTACCTGCATTTAATCTTTTTGGGAAAATACGCCAGTTTACACTGGTAAATACATTCAACTGACTCATTTTGGAAAATGATTGAAAATTGGTTTGGATGCACATGGCATAAACATTTTATTTAACTTGGGAGAATTATTTAATATTATAATCTTGTGAACGAATTACATGTTCCTTGTGCGTTCAGTAGCCCGGATCTTGTCCGGGTTAAAGATCAATAGACACACCACAATATTCTTTTGTGCACTGACGGGTGTACGCCTACACCCCGCGCTTAAGTCGTGGCCATTTCGTAAAATGATGCCAGGGATACCCGGGACATGGTCATTAACCCCCCAAAGGCTTTAAGTAACAAGACTGTTTAAACGAGCCGATCAAATTATTCAACTACCCACTTAACGGTGGAGATTTGATGCCCGATCAAGCGGTATACTATATACCGTAACCCAAGCCCGTATAGGGAAAATAAGTTAAAAGTATTTACCTGAGCAAGTATTAATCACAATAAGCAAAATGCACGTAGCTTTTACTGGTTCTCCTAATCTGGAACGAAGGTTTAATATAACCTATTAGAATCCTAACGGGTCTTTAATTAAGCTTAAGCTTAGACCGGCTAGTTTCAAAGATACGGTTCGTACGCACGATTAAGCGAAGACCGGATAGAATGTGATTTACACCCGACAAGTTTGAAGACTTGTTTAATATGGGTTTATTATTCACATTCTGGATTTTTGAGATAAAACCGATAAGGTTTGACCCGTTTCGGCTAATTTATGTAAACTTGTTACATAAACTGAACCGAACGCGTAATAAGCGTAACGGGTATCCGTAAGAGCCATATACAGGTTTCCTAAGTTAATATGCTTCAAATATGTTGTGACATCAGTAAGATGTCTTTTATTATGCCCGAAACGATTTTTAAACACAAACTATGCCCTGTAGGGGTAGTTTGGTCATTTTAAAGGTTGTAAAAGAGTTTAAGTGTTAACCTGAGTTACAGGCCTGATGTAATCAGCAAATATACTCAACTTGCCAAGTTATATCAGTAGGTTAAAGTATATATGTGAAATTTGTCAATTATAACCAAACTATGCACCGTAGGGGCATTTTGGTAATTTCACATAAGCCGAAAAGCTCAAAACCGAAGTCTGAGTTAATCAACATTTGCTTACTGTTAAAATATTCTAATTTGTCTAAAATATCAGTAGGTATCAACCCGGGTATGTTCAATATGATTTTAAAACATACTATGCGTTAAAAACGCTAAATAAGGCGATTAAAGGCCATTTCCGGGTTCGATACTTAAATCAGATATTTTTATATTTCCAGAAGGCTTAAAATAATTTATTTATCATATGTGATCAGTAGCAAAAGGTTTGGAGTCGTTTAGATATGTAAAACTCATTTTATGGCCCGTAAGGGCAAAACCGACAATTACCGGATTAAGCCTACGACTACTAGTTATGCTCAGCCTAAAATTTATTAAAAATCTTTAAAATTCCCAAAATAATATATTACATCAGTGGGTAAAAGATTTGATATCAAAAAGTATGTTTAAGTAGGCTATACGCTAATTACGCCATTTTATTAACATAAAGCATTCATTTTGCGATAATGAGCATAACTCTTAATCTACACGTCAAACTGATGTCAAATTTTGCATACAAGTTTATATATCAGTAAACAAAGTTTATACTCTTTTACATTTCCAAAAATCACGTTTTAAGGTAATAAGGGCATAACGGTCAACATATGAGCAATTAACGGAAACATGCATATTAATTGGATAACTAATGAACCAAGGTGTAACATCACAGAGGGTTATTCTAACATGTAACCTAGTCCAATTAAAGCTCTGAGGAATTTCTAAAACATGCCTAAACGGGTCAGAACTGAAAGTCAAAGTGAAAGTCAAACTATGTGACTTTCGGTTCCGAACCGGGTATTTACAGGAATTTGTCGGGTTGAACATGTTTAGACATGTTCTTACACTTATTACCAAGTTATAACAATGATCCAACAGGTTGTATATGATCGATAATGTTAATTATGCATAAATAGCATTTTAAGTATCCTGTTGACTTTTTATAAACTAGTTTGACCCGACTTTTGACCTGGTTAGAGTGGTAATCAGGGGGAACCCTTTTGAGGTTTTATTACCCTCATAAATACCAACTTATAACTACTTTTGATTCGAGAATTGACTGAGCTATTAATCATTAATCTCGAAGTCAAACCGTAATTACGACGGTTTGACTTTTAGCTAATAAACTAAGCTAAACTCAATTAAAGAAGGATTAGAACACTTACTGAAGTCCTAAGCTTGATTAGAGAACACTTGAGAGGAAGTTTGAGCTCCAGAAGTGATCCACAAATGCAGATGAAGGTGTGAGGAGTGTTTGTAACTTGAAGGCCCTTTTATAGTGAATTCAATCACCACAATTGGTTGACAAACAAGTCTAGCACTCACCATACCCTTCCAACAAGTGTCCTATAGGTTTAGGGGTCGTTTAGGGGCCAAGGGGGATGTGAAAAATCGGTTAAAGTCGATCACAAAGGCACCTAGCAGACACACATCCAAGAAAATCGGAAATCTGTCCAGATGTGGCAGTGGCGTAGCGCGACTGCCTAGGCAGTTAGTGCTCGCGCTACGCGAGCCCTTGGGGTCATCCAACAAACTTTTTAAAAATTGCAGTTTTGGTCCCTGGCTCTTCAAACTTCGATTAGGCACTTGTTCTTTGCATTTTGAGCCTTCGTAATTTACGTATGAGGGCTTTAAGATATATACCCACTTCGTTTGGTCCTCGGTTAACTTTATTGTTACCCGAAAAGGCCAAATTTTCAATGTTGACGCTTTAACCCCTCGCACACGAATTTGATCACAACTTGCTCATACGTTAACGAAACTTTATGAAATTTATGTCGTGCATTCTAGTGAGCATAATTAACAGTTACAAAGCTTCGGGTTTGTCAAAAGGTCACTCAGAGGTATAACTTTAAACATGTTGACACATTTAACCCCTGTAGTTTGTAATCTCTCACTTTTAGCTTCGTATGATCCATGATTTATTCGTTTGATGTTATAAACATCATGTAGGGTTATTATGAAGTATATTTATTCAATGTTGACATTTAGAATACGTATATCCACATACTTTCCATGATTGTTAACCTTAGTCCTTCTATGATTTTCTTTCACACGTTTAAACATATGACACATGTCAACACATTATAGGACGTGAATTTTCGAGGTGTTACATCCTCACCCCCTTAAAATAAATCTCGACCTGAGATTTATTGAAACAAGTAAGGGTGCTTTTCTTTCATCGTGGATTCAACCTCCCACGTGTATTCGGGACCTCTACGGGCATCCCATTTGACCTTTACAATAGGTACGTGCTTCCTACGAAGCTTCTTTACCTGTCGATCTTCAATCGACAAAGGTTTTTCCACAAATTTTAAGCTCTCATCTATATGCACATCTGTATGCGGTATAACCAGTGATTCATCAGCGAAGCACTTTTTCAGATTACAGATGTGGAACACATTGTGAATTCCACTGAGCTCTTCCGGTAAGTTTAACTTATAGGTAACTGACCCGACACGTTCGATAACCTCGAAAGGTCCTATGTATCTCGGGCTTAGCTTGCCTTTCTTACCAAATCGCATCACTCCCTTCCAGGGTGACACTTTAAGTAGGACTTTGTCACCTACTTCGAAGTGAAAATCCTTACGCTTTGGATCAGCGTAACTCTTCTGCCTATCTCGGGCAGCTTTGAGACAGTCACGAATCTGGACAATCTTGTCCGTTGTTTCGAACACTATCTCTGGTCCTGATAACTGGACATCTCCAACTTCCGCCCAACAAATAGGCGATCTACACTTTCTACCGTATAATGCCTCAAAAGGCGCAACCTTTATGCTGGTGTGGTAGCTATTGTTGTAGGAGAATTCGATTAACGGTAGGTTCTTATCCCAACTACCACCCAAATCGATTGCACATGCACGTAGCATGTCTTCCAACGTTTGAATAGTACGCTCACTCTGGCCGTCTGTCTGAGGATGGTAAGCCGTACTAAAGTTCAAACGTGTGCCCAAAGATTGTTGGAAACTCTTCCAAAAATGTGACGTGTATCTAGTATCCCGGTCAGAGATAATAGCTACAGGTATGCCATGTAGGGCTACAATCTTATCAACGTATAACTGGGCTAACATATCGGAGCTATAAGTCTCCTTGATGGGTAAGAAATGAGCTGACTTAGTCAGTCTGTCAACTATAACCCATATTGTATCATTGCCTTTCCTTGTCTTTGGCAACTTGGTGATGAAATCCATCGTCACCATTTCCCACTTCCACGTAGGAAGTTCAGGCTGTTGTAGCAAACCTGACGGTTTTTGATGCTCGGCTTTGACTTGCGCACATGTCAAGCATTTAGCTACGTGGGTGGCTACAGACTTTTTCAAGCCTATCCACCAATAATTTGCCTTTAGATCCTGGTACATCTTATCAGCTCCAGGATGAACGGAGTATTTGGAACTATGGGCTTCTTGGAGGATGACATCACGAAGTCCTCCATAAATTGGAACCCATATTCGTCCATTCAATCGTAAAATTCCGTCCTTGCTAAGAGTTAACTGCTCCTCAGTTACTCCTAGCTTTTCATTAGGATAGTTAGCTTCCAACATAGCTTCCTTCTGTGCAGCTAACAACCTTTCAATCAAATTATTCTTTATCTCCATGCGCTTGGCATTGATTCGGATGGGTTTCACCCTTTCCTTCCGACTCAAGGCATCGGCGACTACATTCGCCTTGCCGGGATGGTATTTGATTTCACAATCATAATCATTTAAAGTTTCCATCCAACGGCGTTGCCTCATGTTTAGTTCCTTCTGATTAAACAGATGTTGAAGGCTCTTGTGATCAGAATAGATCACACACTTGACACCATATAGATAGTGCCTCCAAAGTTTCAGTGCGAATACAACGGCACCCAGCTCCAAGTCATGGGTGGTGTAATTCTTTTCATGCACTTTCAATTGTCGTGAAGCGTAGGCAATTACCTTGCCCTTCTGCATAAGCACACACCCCATGCCAGTGTGCGAAGCATCACAATAAACCACAAATTCTTCTATTCCATCTGGCAATGTCAGTACTGGGGCGTTGCTCAACTTTTGCTTCAAGATATCGAAGGATTCTTGCTGCTTAGGGCCCCAAACAAACTTAACCTTCTTCTTAGTTAAGGAGGTTAGGGGTGCAGCAATCCTTGAAAAAATTTCAATGAAACGCCGGTAATATCCTGCCAATCCCAGGAAGCTACGAATCTCTGTAGGCGTCTTCGGCTCTTGCCAGTTCATTACGGCATCAACCTTAGCGGGATCCACCTGGATACCACGCTCACTAACCACGTGTCCAAGGAATTGGACTTCTCGTAGCCAAAATTCACACTTAGAGAATTTGGCATAGAGCTTCTCCTGATGTAGAAGTTTGAGAATACAACGAAGGTGTTTCTCATGGTCAGCTTGATTCTTAGAATAAATGAGAATGTCTTCGATGAAAACGATGACGAATTTATCCAAGTAAGGCTTGCAAACGCGATTCATGAGATCCATGAATGCGGCTGGTGCATTAGTGAGCCCAAACGGCATCACTAGGAACTCGTAGTGACCATAACGAGTCCTAAATGCAGTCTTGTGCACGTCTTCATCTTTAACCTTCAACTGATGGTAGCCTGACCTCAAATCAATCTTTGAGAAGTAACTTGCCCCTTGAAGCTGATCGAACAAATCGTCGATCATGGGCAAAGGATACCTATTCTTGATCGTGACTTTATTAAGCTCGCGATAGTCGATGCACAGGCGCATCGACCCATCCTTCTTCTTGACAAACAAGATTGGCACTCCCCAAGGAGATGAATTAGGTCTAACGAAACCTTTAGCCAGCAATTCATCTAGCTGCGTCCTCAACTCCTTCATTTCTGTGGGTGCCAATCTGTATGGTGCTCTAGCAACAGGTGCTGCTCCGGGGATGATATCAATCCTGAATTCCACTTGTCTATCTGGTGGTAAACCAGGTAGATCTTCTGGGAAAACTTCTGGGTATTCAGAAATGACAGGAATGTCTTCTATCTTCGGTTTAGGCTCATCAATAATCACTTGCGCCATGTAGATGACACACCCCTTCTTCAAACACTTGGAAGCCTTGAGCATAGTCACCTGCTCAGGCAGCCCATACTGGGTATCTCCCCGAATGGTAAGTGATTCACCAGACGGAGTCTTTATTACCACTTGTTTCTTATTACAGACAATTTGGGCCTGGTTATGAGATAACCAGTCCATACCCAGAACTATGTCAAAACCGGCCAACTTAAAGGGAAGTAAAGACAGAGGAAAAGAATGGTTCTTAATGGATATAACACATCCATCTAACACAGTGGAGACGGTTTCTAGAGAGCCATCTGCTAACTCCACCTCATAGTTCACTTTTAAGGTTTTGACAGGTAATTTCAACAATTCACAAAACTTATTGTCTACAAACGACTTATCAGCGCCTGAATCGAAAAGTACTCTAGCATACACGTCATTTACAAGGAAAGTACCTGTAATAACGTTGTCGTCCAGAACCGCTTCTTTTGCGTCCATTCTGAAGACTCTAGCATTAGTCTTCTTGGCCTCTTCAGGCTTCTTGTTGTATTTCGGGCAGTTGGTCTTAATGTGCCCCTTTTCATTGCAACGGTAGCACGTTACGTCTATTATCTTCTTGCAATCCAAGGTTTTGTGTTCCTTGGACTTGCACAAACCACAAGCAAAAGATCTTGACTCATTATTTGAGTTCGATCCGAGTCTGCACTTTCCAAAGAGCTGTTTCTTGCAAATATTGCACTTGGGCTTCTCACCAGACCGGTGCCCATCTCTTCTTGACTCAGACCCCTTCTTGCTATCACCGTTCCCACGGTGCTTCTTGCTCGACCTCTTTGAGTTATCTTCTTCACGCTTCCTCTTTTCGGCATCTTTGTTCCTCAGCGACCGTTGCCTGACCGCATCCAAAGTGAGGGACAGAGATATGTCAGTTACCGATCTAAAAGTAGTCGGTCGAGATGCCTTTACGCTTGCCTTTATTTCCGGGGCTAGACCACCGATAAATCGAGCGATTCGTTTGGGCTCCGGGGTTACCAGATATGGAACCAACCGGGACAGCGTGTTAAAGCTCGTGAGGTAAGCTTGACAGTCGAGGTTTGTCATCACCAATGATATAAAATCAGACTCTATTTTCTCCACCTCATGCTGAGGGCAGTAATTTTCCTTGATTAGGGCGACAAATTGATCCCACGTCATGCTATACAAGGGGATTTTCCCAGTGGCTTGGATCAGTGATCTCCACCAGGTTAGAGCCTCTCCTTTGAAAGATTGCGACACGAACTTGACCACATCCTTTTCAGCACATCCGCTGATGTCCACAACTATATCCATCTCGACCAACCACGTCATACAATCCACAGCTCCTTTCTCCCCAGTGAAATCCCGGGGTTTACATGAGACAAAATATTTATAGGAGCAACCCTTAGCAAGGGGTCCTTTATTCGGTATGATCCGCTGAGATGGGACACTGTGGTTTGAGGAGTGTCGATCATCATCTTTCTTCGGTTCGTTCTTCTTGGACGGTGGCTTGGAAGGCTGCGTAGATAGGGTCCTACTACGAGTCCCACTATACTCTTCGTACTGCCTTTCCAAAGCTTGTGTAACTGCGCCGTCTATAATTGCCTTCAATTCAGCACCCGTTAAATTAATTCGGGCGTTCTGGTTATTCTCCTCTGGATGACTATTACCCTCGTCTGAGTTAGCCATTTAAATTGAACTGTTGCAGAAAACAAGGACAATAATTTATTTGGGAGTTTATGGAATTGTCTTTTATGGCAATTCATTAACCATGGTACAGAGACCATATTTGGTTAATTTATAAATCATATTCATTTAGGATTTCTATAATAATTTATCCTAATCATAAAACATTAACAGTTTTATTTGTGGCACAAAAGGCCTAGTCACGTGGACATTTTTAATTTAATCTATGATTTCAGAGAATCAAAACATTAAAGTATACTGGCACAATAGGCCTAGTCACAAGGACAATTATAAATTATATGCTATGATTTCATAGAATCAAAGCATTTGAGGTTTGAACCTAGTTCATTACCTTTATTTGACAGGGAGTCATAGCTACCACTGTCTTTTGGCTCATATGGAAATGAGCAGGGCCCGTAGGCACCATATTACCACGTACGGTAAAGATATGATCATCTTAATTGATGATCTTAACCCTTGATTCAGAGATCATTAAATTGGGTTAGGAATCTTCTAAAGAATCCTTATACATATACAATGACGTGTGATTTAACGAATCACTTCTGCCAGGACTGTTAACATGTTTTCAGATGTTAACTTGAATTTGAATCTTTTGAACAGGTCTTACCATCTTGGCCCGGTCTTATAATGACCAAAAGGCTAGGTTTCACACTTTAAGATTCTTAATTAATAATTGCATAGGCAGATTATTTCAAAAGGAATGATTTTAATTTATTTATTTCATTTGTAATTTATATATGCACATAATGGCAAACATGAAATTTATAAAACAAACATTCCATTAATTTATTATAATATTACATGCTGCCCTAAACGGGTCTTTTCAACAAACAATTACCCACGCAGGGGTCAATCAACATACTTGTCCACGCAGGGACTTTAAACAAACATAATAGTCCACGTAGGGACCTTAAACAAATAAACTAGTCCACACAGGGACTTTAAGCAAACATCATACCCTCGCAGGGGTTAACGGAAGATAGACCCAAGCAGGAGTCAAAACAAACACACATACATACCCACGCAGGGGCTTAAACAGATACAACAATTACAGGCCCACGCAGGGGCTTAACAACAATTGGAAGGATTCAGTGATCCTTCTTGTTCTTCCCTTTGATCAAGCTAGCCAATCCTTGGAAGAAGCTCTGTCTCTCCCTACGGTCACGGTGGAAGCCTCGCTCTACTTCATCCAACCTTTGTAGGATTTCCTCCCTTTCTGGGGGAGAAAACCGTGACGGCTGCGATTGCGTCCGAATAATAGGCCTAGGATGTATCTGGTACCCCTGTGTTGGGTACCCTACTCCCCACGGATCCCCATAGGGTCCTTGGGTGTTGTAGTTCGCCGCTACCATGTAAGGGTCGGCCTCCGCGTAACCATAGTTGTGGTGAGTCGGCGGTTCAAACGGGTTATACGCCATGGAACCCGTATATGCCGGAATTAGGTTGTCAAAACCCATTGGCGGTGGCTGTGGTACAGCTGGTTGTGAAGGTCCACCCATTTGTGGGTCTTCCTGATGTGGCGGGTAGTGGCTGCCACTTGATTGGCGTGGAGAGCTGAAATGAAAGTCTCCCGCTCGTGAAGACATGCGTGCACCGGTTCTCCTCCGCCTCGGCGGTTGTGGAGGTGCCGGCTGCACTGGTGGCGGTGGAGGCGGTGGCGTGACTGCCACGAATCTGGAATCCACAGAGGGATCCTGTTGTTGTTGCGGCTGCTGCTGCTGAGGCGACGAATGGTGAGGAGGTGTATAGTACCATTCGTGCCGAGTGAACATAGCTTGAAAGCTATCCGGACCAACATAGGGTGATCCGTGGAACGAAGATCCGTCGGAGATCTCGATCGGGTGGTTCGGTGTACCACTGGCTGGCTCGACGGGGTCCGTATCCTCGTCCATATCGTCCACATTATCTCCAGAGAAGTGATCATCTGGCCCCAGTGGGTTAAAACCCACGGGTTCTTGTATGTAGCCTACCGGATTAAACTGACCCCGAAAAACAGGTGTGGGGTCCCCGTAAGAATGGTGCGATAAAGATCGCTGTAATGGTATGTATGACGGTTGAGAGTTGTTGGGCTCATATTCCGGCTGAGGCCCAAAAGGGTTAGGAGGTGTTGAACTATGTGAGACCGACCGTCTAGCCGGCTCAAAAAGGTTTCTCCGGTTCTGCCGGGGATCGTCACTTTCTGTCGTAGATGGAGCTCGTGTGTTCGAAGGTCCAGCTTCATTAACGTTGGGGGCGGTGACTGGCCCCTTGCCTCGTCCTCTCCTTCGGAATAATCTTGGCGGCATTTTTAATCTGAAGTCCTTTTAATATGAGATAACAAACAAAATATATGCAAAATAAAGGACAACACAAACAAAGTGGAATTTGTCCTATGTTATTTGTCTAGACTCGAAAGTTTAGAATTGTGCAATTGTGTAACAGAGATTAAACACAAAAGGCTAGTGTTTAATTCACTCAGTGTTGGCTCTGATACCAACCTGTCACACCTCGATTTCCACGTGTCACCGGTGGGCCCGGTGGGGGAGTATCGTGACGTGGTTGGCAACATAATAGTCAAACAACACAATATTTAATATGCACAGCGGAAGCAATTTAAAAGATATAATACAACCGAATTTAATATTGTATATCAATGTCACAATATCCGGAAGTTTATCCACAGTCGGATCGAAATAAAAATAGTATTTATGGTTCAACAGACTTCAGGCATCTTAAGCTTGCGAGACTTCTAACGATGCTAAGCGAAATTGGCTGGGATTTCTCCTCAGCGAGATTCATGTCGTTTGTAGAATCGCGTGGCAAAGTGCTTCTTCTTTTTTTAGTAGTCCTTTTACTGACGGAATTAGCATTAGTGTCATCGTGCCCAATTTATCTTTTCCAAAGGTCTTGTCTTGGAAATCGTGTGTAATATACTTCAACGTCTGTGGATTTATAATTAAATTTTCATGTGTTTTATTGTGCATTAGCACAACTTTTCATGCTTCTTACTTGTGTTAATAGTCTATGATAATGCTTTGGTAACTTTTGATGGTGTCCCAACTTAATGGGTTTCCATTGTTATTATTGTCGCTCGAGTTACGAGGTAGATGATCAAACGAAATAATGTTTGATATCGGAAAAGAAATTCCTGATAAAGAAATCTAGACACATATGCTTGTGTTTTATTCCTAATTGACTTTTGGAATTCTTATAGATATACATATCTATATAATCATATTTTTCACATACTGTGATATACATACACTTCATAATGTATTTAACAGATTTGTATTTCCAAGAACCAGTCAAATATCTGGTCATGATACTATTTAGGGAAATTTTGTCACTTGTTTGACATAATTTATACCCCGTCTTATCCGGTTCGCGCCGGAGAGGTAATCCCAGTATATCCGGACAAACTGGAGAGTCTGCTACACCATACCCAGTCTTGCCGGAGAAAATTTTCTATTTCCCATAAATAGTATCTTTTCAAGATTTTAAAGGTGCCTCTTTTGTTAGGACTTTTATCCAGAATTAAGGAAATTTGTATTCCCGTAACATATCTTTATTCTAGACCAAGTAATATCAATAAGCAATAATTACTATTAATTCTTGCTTATTTATCATATCTTGCAATATTCTAATTACCATTCTTATGGTATACCAGAACCCATCATACTTTATTTACACAAGTACTTAGCTTATCTCGAAGCTTATACTAAGGCATCTTTTCTTAAGTTCAAGTCTAAATGCTATCATGTGTGCTACCAGTTAATAGCAATCTCCTAACTCTTTTATATAAACTTAGGTATTATTATCACAACACTTATTGGCTAAAAGCAGTGGCTCTGATACCACCTTCTGTCACGGCCCCCGACCCACCCTGGACGGAATCGTGAGCCGCGAACAGCCACGTGGTACCGGTGATTATTTTGAAAACGTTGCAGCGGAAATTTCATCAGGACCGTGAGTTAGGAAAAATATCAGAGTTTAGAAAAACCGGATTTTATTAAATAGATGGGATAAACCCATGTTTTACAATGGTAGCTTTAATAAAGATAAATTTGATTACATAAAACAATATTTCTTAATTTGATTTAATTAATAAAATAAGCCACTTCTTGAAGCCTTTCAGTGCCGTATCCATCTCTTACTTCAATCTACTGTAATTACCTGAAACGCGTTTTAAAAAGGTTTTGTCAGCAGGAAATACTGAGTGAGTTCATTCATTTTTCTAAAACGACACGTTTGTTATAATTTACAGTATTAAGGGAGATTACAATGTTTCTGATATCAACCAACTACCCACAGTATTTGTCACTCGACCGGATCTGTGACTATGGTCATATCACCATTGGCTGCCCCAATGATGACGTATATCACTGTTAGGGCTTATTTGCCTAACCTGTGTTAGGGCTTATTAGCCTAACCCCGTGAGAAATTAATATTGTGCACAATACCCCACATACCGGCTGTAATTTGGTAATTACATAAACTTAATCCCTGTAATAATAACCTTGACAATAAACATGCTTTTGAAAGTAATTTGATAAAAAGAGAATTACTCACATTATAAACATGCAGATTCATACGCCCAAAGTTTAGTCTACAGATAAGCCTTGATATATTGCAGATTTATACAGGCAGGGCTTAGCCTATTGATTTAGCCTTTGTAACCTAGTGCACACGAACTAGGTAGGTAACTTAATACAGCAATTACGATAACTCACGAGATTAAAACCCTCACAACGAATGACAAAGTGCAATCACTTAAACATCCATCGGAATCACAACAAATGACAGAGTATTCCCCGAGTTCGGGTGGTACTCAAATATCCTGTCGGAATCACGACAAATGACAAAGGATAGTACTAAAACATCCATCGGATAGTTTCCATCGATCGGACATTGAATCGTAGCAGCGATCGAGTTAATACCCTGTATCGTAGCAACACCCGCTATACTAATTAGTGATTCGTGTGTGTTTTTAGAGTAATTCTACGATATCTCAGCGTGTATTTTGAGTTTTTACGTCGAACTGAAGCCAGGAATCAAGTCCCAATGCCTGCTATTTATACACGAATTTTGACAAGCTTACGGACCGTAAGCCTTATCCCTTACGGTCCGTAAGGGACACGAAATCGCCATAGGCTTGCCACGCGTGTTTCTAGCCTAGCTGAGTCGACGACACGAGAAATTTCGAATTAGACAGCAAGTTATTAGGATAATTGTCAATAGGGGAATACCCCCCTTGAGTTTTAGGGGCCCTGATCCTGATTCTGATTGTTCTGAAAATTTTAGGGTTTGTGCAGAATCACTTGGGTGTCTCAATTAGGGTTTCCTATTGGATAAAATAATAAAATAAATATGACTTTTAATGAGAGTTGTTACAACAACCCTGGTCACTTTGATGTCCCCTTCCAAATTTATAACATATGGAACATAATATATACATTAGATTATACAATGCATGATTATATAACATGTCACCAGATAAATAGGTTATGATACAACCTTATAAAATAATTTTTTTTCATCACTTGTAAGAAATATATAATTTTTTTTATTTAATATATCATCTAAATTAATCAAAGCATATAAAAGACACATAAAATTGCAATAGTGATAAGCCTATTATTATAGGTCTTGCTCTAATTTATCGACATCGTGTGCGTTAGTTTTCAAATTAGTGGTGTTCCATAAAGGACAAAGTTGATATATGATGAAAGACACAATAAAATCATACATCTTGATTAATAGTAAGATAACATTTATAAAGAAAGACGAGTAAATCAATATATGATTTTTTACTACTAAAATATAGCTATAATTTGTCATCAAACGGATTAAAAATTATATGATCAGCACCAAATTTCTTATTCTTATATATCAAATAAGAACGCTATAAACATACACTTATCGTATTGAATTTCGAGTTAAATTGTTACGAACAATCACATTAAAATTCATATGTTTAATACAAGTATTACACATCAGAAGTGAATGTACATGAACATATTAAATACTAAACAGACTTTTTCATAGTATAATAATCTGTCAACTATTGTATACTACAAATTCATCTCCATCAAACGTTATTATGAAATACGATCAATGCATACATAACATATTATCTAAACAGTATAAACTATAAAACGAATAAGTAAGAGATATAATCTATCTATAATTTCATATTACAATTTTAAAATCATCATCTCTTAAATTAAATTGTAAATCACCTAATTTTCTATAAAAAATAGTATTATTGTGACTATCCATGTTCATAACTCCATATCATTTAGTGTTATGAATATTGTGACTATCTATGTTCATAACTCCATATCATTTAAGATTGTAATTAAATTGATATTAAATATCATTTAAAGTAATAAGAATTAATCAAGTTTCTAACTTAAAAGATATTAATAAGAATGATAAAATTAATAAAGAATGAATTAAACTGTATGATGGGAAAAAATGATATTTAATGATTTTAATTTCTAAGCATTAACCAACATGATGGGAAAAATGATATTTAATGATTTTAATTTTTTTAAGCATTAACCAAAATCATATATATTAATATCGTTTAAAGTCTTCTTTAATTTCTTAAGAATACAATTGGTTTATGCATAAACGTATAACCAAATATTTAATCCTATACTATTACTAAATCCATTTAAATCATAAACTATACAAAATGAAAATCTAGTATATACATCATTTATATATTACCACCAATACAAGCAGATATACCTAATACAATTGCATTGTTTAGTCCATAAATATTGAGTTCCATACTTTGTGATATTGAATTTAATTGTTTTTCATGAGTTCTAAAAACACATATAATATTCTCTAGATTGCAAATTAACTTCCTCAAATCAAAATAATTCAACAATTTTAGTTACAACTTAACAGGTTTAATAAAGAAGCATAAATATATGATCATGGTGGCTCAATGAATATGCATATGGGCATCACTAGATTGTAAGAGTCCTAAACAACATATTTTATAATTAAATTAACTAATTAAATGATAAGCCAACCAATTTATAATAAGAGTTAATTACATAGTTAGTCGCTATAGTTTGCCCAAAGTAACATACTTAGGTACTAATGGTTTAAAATCACATTATAGGGTATTAACTTTTCATTTTGTAACGTTTGGAGGTATTAACGTTATTTGTAGGTTTAAAATCTCATTCTGTTAGTATCTAAGTATGTTATTTTGTGCAAACCACAGGGACTAACTATGTAAATATCCTAAAAGTTAATACCTCCAAACGTTATAAAATGAAAAGTTAATACCCTAGAAGGTGATTTTAAACTATTAGTACCTAAGTATGTTATTTTGTACAAACCACAGGGACTAAATATGTAATTAACTCTTATAATAATAGAAGGGATCATTTGTAAAGGATAAAAATAAAATAAATGTACGTAATATCGTCGTCAACGAAAACTAAAGTTATTCAATTAATAATGAGTATTAAAAAAGATGAATTAGCAATTGTAACGTCATAATTATGACGTAACATCTAAAACCCAATGAATACCAACATGCTAATTTATATAGTAACTTCTAAAATCAATTGAAAAAAAAAATATAGATAGAGTTCAATTATAAGACTACATCCTAGAATTTATAGTAATGATCAGTTTTAAGTTTATATATTTATATTAATATTAATAAGTGCCACCAGTAAGATGGATGTATCATCATCAAATATAGTATAAAATAATCTTACGAAGCATCATACCATTATTAGTAGAGATTGCAGATCCTACTTTGTTAGTAGTGGCTATGCATCTATCGTTTCCAACTTTCCAACGCATAGGAAACCCATCTTTCATCTTTTCGGATAATTATTTGGCTGTTTTCTCAACGTGCGAGATTGATTTAGGCTGGAAAATAATGCACATTAAAGGCGAGGAAAAGGAACCAAGGGTGGCAAAACACATAGAGCACTTTCGTGCTGATAACGTGTTGTGAAACAATGACCTACTAGCAATGTATAGAGAAGAATAAGAGAACGGAAGATGGATTTCTTATTGATGTGTAAGCATGGAATACAAAGCCTCTATTTATAGGCTTGTACGTTAACATAAGATTAAATACAAAAGTGGAGTTAAGGATGTGGAGAGTCTCTCCTAATGATGTATTCATAACATTTAAGTTTTTGTTATAAATGTTATTTGTAGTATATTAATATTATTCAGTTTTTAAGTCTTAGATCTAATTGGTTTTTAACTGGTCCAACAAGTGAACCACAAGAGCATATGGTTTCATAACTAACTGGATTATGAAAACATTGATCAAGGGTGATGGGAGTGGATAATGGATGACACAACAAGGATGAGAATTCTGCACCCCAAAGAGGGTGGGATTGTGTCTCGCTCATATATCCATAATTGTCACATTAGGCCACCACTAGCTTTCTCTCTCGATTCTCTTCTTCTTTATTTGTTTTTTCTTGCCTCTTGTAATCTTCTGCTAAGAAAACACCCCAAATCATCCTCTCTCACCTTTCACCTCAGCACAACTCACTCTCGTGGCAACCTCATGGTATCTCGCTTCCACTCCCTGCACCCTAAGAAGTCCATGGTCATGAATACGGGTAAAGATGTATTATGGACACGGCACAAAAATAATATGATAATAATCAGTTTATAGGTTGGCTAATATATCCCGGTAATTAAACATCTCCACCTAAACACAACCCAATATGTTAACCCAAACAAAATATAATTAATAAACAAGTTGACACGTTTACTTATTCATGGTTTATTAACCTCCAGTTTAATCGTTAAATTTTAGTTGTGATTATCTAAAAGGAATTAACATTAAGTTTGATGCTTTGATTTTTTTTTTGTATTTCTTATTGTAATTCAGCTTTTATTTTCACCAACTTTTTTTAAATTCCAACTTCATTTGTACTATAACAATCATTTTTATCCTATTCATCCTCTAATCTCAACTTCAGAACACAAATTTTTGTTAGTTGAGAAGGAGAGAAGGAAAAAACTAAAAAAAAACACCGATTAAAAAAGGAGAGAGAATTGTGCGTTTGAGCTGAAGTGTTTAATGTGTTACGAAATCACCAGGAGATACTCATATTCATAATTACCTTATACTTGTGGTTCACTGTTGGCATTATAAATCATATAAATTAAACTATTAGCCAACTCTTAAGATTCTTAGTTTTACATGTCTAATGTAAGAACACATTTTTTTATGATTGTTTCTAATTATGGTGGAAGAATAGTACATGCATGTGTGACTCCATTCATATAATGTATAAATATCTACAAAATATATCTTAAAACCTCGTTTTAGGACATCCATAATCTACAAATTATATGTTGTGCACTCTCAGCAATCGTTGCAAATTCATGGGTAACAACTTATGATACGACAAGAACACGAAATGAATTTAAGGGTGTGTCCTGGTTAAGGTTGTTTTCTATACATGAATAAATATATATGTGGATTGTGTTTGTCAACACGTAACCATTTAACTTGTTAATTTAACATGATTAACACCATTAGTGATGTACTGATGAGAGACTTGGAGTAATCGTATAAGAAACTGAGTGGGCTAATCACCTGATAAAGTTGTACTCTTTTTGCCATACATAAAGGTAATAACTACATAAACAAAAAGTATTAAAATGTATAATTATTCTATTTTAACTTTAACTAGGATTAAGATCCGCCCGCGTTGTAGCGCGGGTACATCGTAAACATTGAATGGATTAGTCCAAACGTTATATGATGTATTAACCATATGAAAACACACATTTCGACGTATCTAGTTGAACTCAATGTAACATGTATAAGCATTGTGATTGGATCAAACGCAAAGTAAATCAAATTCATATCGAACAATCATAACGTAGTATATGTGACCCAACTCATACATAGAAAACGTGACGGTTATGAAGGAAAATTTGAACATGTAATCGAAAGGGATTAATTAGAGCTTTCAAAAAAAATGGAGAAAAACAAACCATAATTTGACTCCACTCGGTTCGAAACAAACTTTACGAAACATACATAAAATAAACGAAAACATATTATATTTGACCTGAATCATTTCCCAAAAAGTTTACATCGAAACGTAGAACAAGTTGAATTTATACCAAAACGTACATAAAAATATGCACGTAAAAATGGTTTCTTTAAACGAAAATGTATTATATTTGACATGACTCGTCTATAAAAAAGGTTTACGTCGGAATGTAGAACAAATCATATTTATACCTACCCGTACATAAAATATGCACGTAAAAATAGTTTTTAAGTAAAGAAAGTATAGGGGTAAACCGAAACAAAATATTAATAAAAATTTAATAGGTTAAAACGTTCATAAAACCGTGCCAAGCAGCACCAATGCCACAACGAAAAGCAGACTTAAAATTATTGAACCACGTACACCCGTTACAGTGGGTTTATGTGAAGAAATTAACGAGAAACGTAAAACGTAGAAAATAATAACTTAGTCGATCTAGGACCCGCCCGTTGCGGCGAACTTGTCAAAAAGGAAAAAATGGACACGTTGCGACGGGTCTGTAAAATATGAAAAAATAGAGGAAAAAACGTTGAACCTCACACGCACGCTACGACATGTTAACTCGCAAAATTTAGAACGAAACGTAAAACGAAAAACTTGCGAAAGATAAAAAGTATGGGGGACCAAAGTTGTAAATAATAAAGTGTTGTATTAAATTATAAAAGATGAAAAACTTTGGGTTAAAAGTAAAAAAATTTCAAAGGGTTAAAATACAAAATATGAAAATTTTTGAGTTAAAAGTGAAAAATCAAAAAAAGAAATTTTGAAACACTCCCCAAGCTTGGGGTACACCACACAATGCAACAAAAAGTTGCTAATATATGATTATAGAGTAAACTGCCATTCTGGTCCTTGAGGTTTAGTCACTTTTACCACTTTAGTCCAAAACTCAAACCTTTTGAATCTGAGTCCCTATGGTTTCAATTTTGTTACCATTTTGGTTCAAAACTAAAATCACTTCATATTTGTCTAATAAAATCCTGGTATTTTGTCCTTTTCCTCAGAGGCAAAATGATCATATAATTTAGAGTAAATTATAAGTTTTGTCATTTATGTTTACATCAAATTGCAGGCGTTGTCCTTTTAGCCAAAAGTTTACAGGCGATGTCCTTAACCTTTCAAAATCTTGCACGTTTTATCCTTTATGCCAAACCTGGTTAGAAATCTCAGTTAAAAACGGTCATGTACAAAGCACATGAGGGTAAAATGGTAATTTCCCTCTCAACTCTTTCTATTCCCCATTTATAACCCTTACCAACCCCTCAATAAATATAGAAGTGGCCACCCAACCCCTCCATCTCCACACCACCACCCACTTCTACCTCCAGCTCCACCTGCAACCACCCACTTCTGTCTCCACCCAAACCCACACCTGCAACATTTCCTTCTATAATCTAATCGTTATTTCCACTTTATGTTCACATCAATTCCATAAAATATGAAATTCGTAATCCTAGAGCAACATGATTGCTAAAATTTGTGTTATATTCGGAAGCCATAATGGTCCAGTGGAATACATATTAATTTTTAAAGCTTGTATTCATTATTTATTGTTAATTGTAATGAATTGTATTTGAAATCACATGGCAGACAAGGCTCCGTTTTGGTAAGAAAAATAAATTCCGATATTGGTTCAATACGAGTTAATCATCAGAACGATACAAACTGTTCATCATTATTGCTAATTGTATTGAACTGGGATCAAAATCAACTGGGCAGACAAGGTCGTAGTGATCTGGGATCAAAATCAACTGGGCAGACAAGGCTCTGTTTTGGTAAAAAAAAAATTCCGGTATAGCCAACGGCGTCGTCTACAGTTAACGCATTGTGACTGCTCCGGTTACCTACAAAAAAAGAAATTTGAAGGAATTTAAAAGAAAACCCCCATGGACCTGCTGTACGAGGAGAAGAAGAAGCCGACATTGAAGCCTAATCTGATGAAACTGCGGTTTACGGCGGTTGTGGTGATTTGAAATAGGTTTTTACTAATCTCGTTTACGACCGTAATTGGAGTTTTTGTACCAACAAGCCCTGTTTTTAACATATTCCATCCACTAGTTTCTAGTTTTGGGATTTTTTTTCAGGTTTCTTAGAGATGAGCTAAAGATGAGGGGATGGCGGTGCTTGTTAGGGGAGTGGGGGTGGTCACTAGTGATAGAATTCCATCACTCACTGTTACCCAAATCAAGTTTCGCCATGTCATCAACCATTTTTCCATAACTCACAACCTTTTTTGGTGGCAATGGTCATCACTCGCAACACCCAACAATAAACCCCCACACCCCCTCACATCCATTTATCACGCTAACCCCATAACGCGTTGATTTTATCACGGTATTTCTCCTATCACTCGTGAATGTTTTGGTGGCGGTGGAAGATTTCTTTTTTCCACGCGTTATTTTTTTGCTATCACGCGTTATTTTTTGCCACCCCCACCGCCCTTATTGATCGCAGGTTTAGAGTTTGAGGGAAATTACCATTTTATCCTTATGTGTATTGAGGGGTTGGTGAGGGTTATAAATGGGGAATAGAAAGGGTTGAGAGGGAAATTACCATTTTACCCTCATGCGCATTACACATGATAGTTTTTAACTGAGATTTCTAACCAGGTTTGGCTTAAATGACAAAACGTGTTGGATTTTGAAAGATTAAGGACACCGCCTGTAAACTTTTGGCTCAAAGGACAACGCCTGCAATTTGATGTAAACATAAAGGACAAAACTTGTAATTTACTCTATAATTTATACCAGCATGTATATAAAAATAAACACGTAAACTCAATTACAAAGTTATTATATAACACATTATTAATTAAAAAAATAAAATTAAAAAATCCCTTTCACCTCGTAAAAGCAGCAGAGATTATTATCCTCCTCCAAACCCAAAACCTAATCCATCATCTTCTCCAAACCCCATTCTCTTGCAACCAACATCTTCTCCAAGAAGGCTCCACTTTTGAACACAGTTGTTAAAATCCTCCTAATGGTGCCGCAAAAAACCCTGGGATCTCTCATCATCTGTCGAAAAGTAAAGGGATTTTACACCCCATTTCGAACCAATCCACTACCAAATCAGTGGTCAATCTACATACTGATGATTTTGTAGATGCGACACCTGCCTCCGAGTTCATCTATGAAGCGCAAATCCTGAATAATGTTCGAACTTCATTTCTTTCTTCTCTAGGCATATGGGTGCAGAAAATGTCGGAGGAAAACAAGAAGTACGGAGGTTTATTCATCTCCCCTGCTGGCAATGGAGTTGCAATTGCAACAAAATCGGGTC
>JARYGA010056969.1:0-26130 GCA_030545235.1 Helianthus tuberosus
TCCTAGTTCGTTAACTTTTTCGATTTAAACGTATGTACGTACAAGTTTTATCCATAACTTTTGAAGTTTTGACATTAATTTACAGTTAAAACATACAAAATCTTGCAAAAATGGAAAAATTGGGTGAAAATAAGGAGTTAAATGCTTGCTGTTAATTCTGTCCAGAAAACACACAGATAACGCACTCCCGTGCGGACCAACTGCACGGCCGTGCACTTCGTAATCGCACCAGACCAGAACCAACGTGCACTTGATAGTCATCGGGCACGCACTCCCGTGCGAGCCGACTGCACTACAGTGCACAGCCTTGTAAACCAGAATGCCACTCAGATCTGCACACCCGTGCGAGACGCCGCACGACCGTGCGAGTAAAATTTGCAATAGTAAAAACAGGGTATTCAAGCGAACTTGCAGTAAAAATTTCTTATTATTTCGAAACCCTAACAGCCACATGGCAGTTCCTTGTCTCCCACACCCTAAAACTAACCAATTTTTGCTTAGATTTCACTCTAATCTTCATTCAAGGTATGTTTCCTACTTGTTTTTCAGTTTTAATCTAGTTTCTAGTGTAGATTTAGGGTTTTGATTCAAGAACTTTGGGGGTTTTCTTCATAAACTCAAATAAACCCTTGTTCTTGAATGTTTGGTGCTAATCGTTAGTTCTGAACACTTATTTGATGCCCATTCACTGTTGAAAAGTTGAAATTTGTGGTAGAAATGTTGAAATCAATGAATGGAACTGATTTTTCATGAGTTCATGTCGCGCACGGTCATGCAATTGACTGGCATGGCAGTGCCGATCCGATAGCAAAGCCAAATCAGTGATTCAGAACCACGATCAGGCGATGCACGGTAGTGCAAGTCCTATTTCCGGCACTGGTTAGTCAGCGATCTCGGATCTGCACGGCGGCGCGACTGAAACGCACGACCGTGCGTATGTCACACCCCAAAAACGTCACAGCGGAATATTAAACGTAGTGGTGACGGAAGTTGGTGCCCATTTATATCTTGTTGAACGATGCACTTATTTGTTGGACATATTGACTTATTTTAAAACATAAGTTATTTAAACGTTACATCCTAAAAACCACGACACAACCACATAAGTTAAGTTGTCTTTAATCCTTGCGGATCTTATTACATTCGTCCCAGAAAGTTTAAAAAAATAGTCCAACATTTTTAAGTAACACAACATGCATCATCAAACACAAGATACGCCATGATTCCCGAAGCCGAACTCAAGTACCTGTAGAACACGTTTAAAATCAAGTGTCAGCACAAAGGAAGGTGAGTTCACATATTCAAATCTAAACAATTTGATCCAAAGGAAAATTTTCTGCTTATGTGTTTATTTTAAAACATCCAAATAATTTTTAGAAAGTCCATTTACTTCCTTAATAAAATCCATAGGTCATCCGTCGTAAGTTTAAAAACCCGACATTAAGGCATTTTCCCAAGTTTTGTATATTAAATTCATAGCGTCAAC
The DNA here is from genome assembly GCA_030545235.1 of Helianthus tuberosus. Lineage (NCBI taxonomy): Eukaryota > Viridiplantae > Streptophyta > Magnoliopsida > Asterales > Asteraceae > Helianthus > Helianthus tuberosus. The sequence continues at coordinate 1,487 of JARYGA010056969.1, forward strand.
TTTCAGACTCGTATGTTAGCTAGACAATACGAACTATATATTTACCATGCAGGGATAATCAATGCTAGACATAACCAAAATCTAAATTCGTCGTTTGACTTGACACGGGGCGACCGGTCATGACGGGGTTTTCAACCCGATAGATCTACCAACAATTCCTCGCATGCAATACTTAATCGATTAAACGATATCATTGGCGCAGGGTCCATATTGAGACCACATATGATGTCTGGCTCACGTACAATATATATATCCTACTAATATGACAAATTTAATATACGAAGTTGTACGAATCCCCTGAAATCCCCACCGAAATGTAAGCCGATGCTATTACTTACTCTCTTGAGACCAGGCAATATTCGTTCCAACTTCACGATCGGTTTCTCCTCAGAAACACCGTACTATCCCAGTTTCTCCTCCAAACATACATTCATCAAAAACGTTTTACCTCAAAAGGTGTGATTTATCAAACTCCATATATTTTCAACGAAAATATATAATTTATATAAAAAGGTGTGTTTTAATCCAAAAACATTATTAAACCCGTTTTGACGTGTTCTACCCCCAAAACATATACAAAGCAGTAAAAGAGGGGTTTAGTGACACTCACCTTTGGGTGCGTATTTTAAATAGCGCAATCCCAAATATTGATTTCTACACGTCCTATTATATGTAGGAACGATTTTTAAATCAATAGATATCACAAAAATCCTAAGTTTCTCCGATTCTTAGAATTGTCACATAACTTTGAGATTTTCTCGAAAAGTTCACGTTTTTTATTATGTTGGCATGTTACTATATATATATATATATATATATATATATATATATAAGATTTTGCGACTTGAATGATTTTATTGGTGACCGTTATCATGTAAATCCATTACCACTCCCGTTTATACGTAATATATCTACGATTTACGCGTCGTAATATATATATATATATATATATATACACATAAACGTTCACATAAATTATTATCAAAACACGCGTAATTTATTTAACTTATCTATTTTTCCATTTTTAAGGCAAGTATACATAAAATATCTTATGTGTACCAATTTTCATGCTTGACAAACAAGTTATACGTTTAACGCGATTTTCACCGTTTCTATCACATAAAACGCACAAGTATACATGCATAATCTAAATCATGTTAAAACTTAACATATTTTCACATTCACATGTTTAAATCACATAACACATCTTAAAACATAAGGTTCACCCAAAATTTCCCATACTAGTGTTCATTGAAAAATGCGTATTTTAGCGATCCATAACATTTTCGGGCGTCGGAAGTCACTATGACTAACCAAACACCAAGTAAACTTAAAAATAGTTAAAATACTTGTTTTTAAACTAAAAATATCAGTTTACTTACTGATCTAAATCAGTTTTATAAAAATCTTTCGAAATGCCGATTTTTGACCGTTTTAACGTATAGTTTTGCGTTAAACATTACTATAATCATCCCAAATCGGAATGACTTGATATTTTAAGACAATATATGTTATTTACTGATTAAAATAGTGGTTATAATCAGATTAGTGCAGTTTTTGTGTAAGTCACATAAATCATGCGATTTCACGTATTTTGCAACTTTTAAAGCACCAAGTACAACATGCAAGACTAGTAAACATCATGACAAGGTTAGATGTCACTAAAAACGTTAAAATAGATTTATTTTAGTGTTTATAATCTTATTATAACTGATTTTTATTAAATCATACTCATATGATCATTTCATGCATTCACATCATCATGTAAGCTCACATATGTGCATCTAATGCACTCATACATCATCATTATCATCACTTATGATCTAATCATACTCTAAAACTCACTAACATCGTGTTCTTACAAACTTTACACATATCATCATAATCATTCAAATCATTCAAATTCATTCATGCTTATGTCTTTCATATTTAAGATTGTATAACAACTTTTACATGCATGCATACATATATACGAAATATATACACACATGTACTTCCAAAAATTTACTTTTTCAACATATCACTTTCAAATCTCCAATCACTTTAGAACATTCTTATATGACACCTAAAAGTTTCTATATGAATCAAACTTTTCAAGAAATCAAATAAATCAAGAACTCTTTCATCAAGAATCAAAATACAACTTATACGCAAATATACACACACATTCTCGGCCATATATACATACTAGTAGGAAACCCGCGTGATGCGGCGACGACAAGTTACAACACGATACTCGTTTTCTTGTTAGTTTATTAATCCTCCCGTGATACGTTGTATAATACGTCCATTAGTTTCTGTGTTAAATGACAACTTATGGAAGATGAGGGGGACTAAGATGCACAGTTTAAAATTTTGATTTCATAGACAATTTCATTTGTGCCACGTAGCTTTCACCCATGTTTCTCAACCCAAAAAAGAAAATAATAACAAAACATGCACACAATATGTGTTCTTAGATGGAAGCGAGGAACATAAGAGAAAGTTGGATTATTGTTTTTTGGGGGTTTTGATTTTATATTAGGAATTGGGGTTTTTGTCTTTTTTTTACAAAGTTTATAATTTTGTATGCTTGGCTCAATAATATGATGTTTTGGACATAATGTCCTATTTGAGTGTTAAACAATGATAATGGTAAGTAAATTTTTCCTTCTTTGATTCCGACAAGCTGTTAGAAATGATTTATGTAACTACTAATCTCAATAGTGTTCTTGGTTATGGAAACAATTTTAAAGAGCTGGCCTGGTCAAATTGGGGTTTTGATTTCCTTGATTGATGCCATTAGAGAGTAAAGATTAGCACTTAATATTGAATTTTTAAAAATCGATTCAAACCGGCAGCTAGTATCGGTTGAACCGTCCGGTAGAACAGGTTATACCGCCCGGTACATCTGGTTAAACCGCCGAATACACCCGGTTAAACCGTTTAAGAGCCCAATCTGGTACGGTATAAAAACCAGATTTTAAAACATTGATTAAATACGAATTATATTGAATGAGAGGAATTCTATAAACGTGGAAAGAAAATATATTTTTATGAATAATCCTAAACCGGTCAAAGATTGTAATCATGTTATCAAAGTCATACCTAGTAACCTTGCCAAAATAACCCTTCTTTTTTACCAGCAATAAAGAGCTTAAACATACAAAGTACCAGCCCAGCAAAGTGTTGGCTGTATATAAGCACAAGGGATCCGCCTCATACATGACCACCTAAATAGCACCCTAGTAAATCACGTAAAAACAGAATACCTTGAATCATAACAAACTTTTACACACACCATTTACCAAGGCAGACTTAAAGATACATAAATCAAAGATGGATATTCGTATACCCATCCCTGAGAGAACCATCCATTATTTGTTTGAATGCACCCGTAGAGAATGAATGAAGCAGTTGTAGCGGCACTTAGTCGACCAGATTGCATCTAGTCTTCTTGTCTCGATAGTCCAACCAAAGATAACCCCGCGCCCACTGAAATCCTCATGCCTTGATTCCAACCGCTCAATTAGCCCCACGGAAATTTGCATGACACAAAACCTAATATGTATGTGGACATTTTGGACCAGACTACTTACTTAGGAAGGCGTTGATCATATTCCACATGCTCGGTAGATGACGACTCTCTCCACTTCGAAGCTGAAAGTAATACTTTAAATAAATATTTTTCTCGAAGTCTCCCTGTAATTTGAAACAAAGCATTATCTAGGAGAGCTAAGGGGCTGGCGGCTGTCGAGTAGTCAACCTTGGCCACAGCGCCCGGTGTCACGGTGGTTGGCACGTCATTCCTTGCCGTTCAAAAAAAAATTATTTATTGCATGTCCACCTTTGACTTTGAATGTCAAAACTTTATTCAGCAAAACTATAACTATTATGATTCCCATATCATTTTAACAACAATTTTTACTGCACTTATCATACTTGACATACCATTTGATGCAATTTTTGACTTTTCCACACGGATTAAATAGCTTGACACCACTTTAAAAATAAAAAGTAGTTTGTTTGACATTAAAAGTCAAAGTGGAACAACTAACAGAGAATGAGAACATACATCACCCAAATATAGCTATGATAAAATGGAACCAAGAGACCAATTATGCATTTCACTGTTAACAGTTGATGTTATTTGCAAGGAAGCTTACCTGAAAACTCTAACGACCGATGAAACAGAGAGAATGCAGATGCCAACCACTGGATCATACCTTGTTTTCTTCAATGGAATTGAAACATAAAATATATATAGAGAACATAGAAGTTGGTAGCGGTGTAAGAAAGCCAAGCTAATCGCGAGCTACTCGCGATCAGCTCGAAAAAAGCTAGAAACAAGCAGAGCTCAAGCCTGAGCTCAAACCTAAATACAAGGTGTTTAGTAAACAAGCCTAAGCCCAAGCCTAAATATAAGCTTATGTAGTAGATAAGCCTGAGCCCGAACTTCACTTATCGAACTCGAGCCGGCTCGCGAGCCAAAATAAGCCTATTGTTTGTGTAACTTTTATTTAATATAGCAAATTGTCCTGTCTACATCCTTTGCTTAACAACCATCATAAAACAAGGGAAAAGAGGATCAACACAGTAAAATAGAAAAATAAGAGAAAATGGTGTGTACTTCTAGCACCAGTCACCACTCAAGCTAGGGGTGAGTGTGGTATCGGTACCGAAAATACCGGTACCAAAATTCGTCAAAACTACCCTTATAATTTGAATGATCACCTAAATCCCATTTTGGCCTATAGATTTTTATAAATAAATAACACATAATATTAATAGCAGATTTAGACCTATATGTTTTCGTAAATAAATCACACATAATAGTAATAACAATATTAACCCTCCAAGTAATTGAATAATGCACGGACTACATAAAAGAAAAATAAGCACAAAGAAAATATGAAATTTGGTATATTACCTGAGTAGACAATAAATCAAAACTATAAGGGTGTGTTAGATCTCTAGCAGGTTAAAATATGCGAAATTAAGAAAATAGCTAAAACAATGTTGTCAAAGACGCAAAGCACACAGTCCGAGCTGGAAGCCTAGGCGCTTAAAAGGCGAGGGCTTTTTTATGCTAGGCACATAGTATAAAATTCCATTTTTAGGGGGTTTAGATATGTTTTTTTAAGTTCCGGGCTCAGCCTATGCGCCTTGTAGCCTTGTATCTTTGACAGCATAGCTATGAACAACTAACAGAACCGGTATCACAGGGAACACCGAACACTTGCTAAGCATAGCAAGATATCTTATTTATATAGAATCTGCTATAAAGTACAGAGTGTTATTAGCATGACTATTGTATGCGGTCATTAGCTCTAAAGTGTTGTGTATGCATCTAAAATTTGGATCAAAACATAAGTAAAATCGGAATATGAATTGTTGTATGAATAACTATTTACATTTTTCCTCTGTTTCTTCATCAGCATTGTCACACCCCAACCGATGGCGGAAACATCGGGGCATGGCACTGAGCGAAACAGATTGTCCAGAAGTTTCCATAACAATTATCATTACCAATCAATTTAAAATAACATGTCCCATACCATGCCTCAAAAGGTAAACAAATTATTACAGACAAAATCTAGGCAAATAGTTCTATTCCGACAACTCAGATTTTCAAATAGAGCAATTGTTTATATGCTTCTAGAGACCCTTGATTAAATTTATACAGACAACTATTTGTTGGCCTCTAGAGCCTTATTCTAGCTTCGATTTCCTAGCAGATGTGTATCCTAAGCACCTGTCACATACGTTAAAATAAAGTCAATACATATAATGTAAAGGTGAGCATACAAGTTTGATAATAGCATATAGAGTTCGAAATTTATTTACGCATAACCAGCACGTACACATAGTGAAATGAAGCACGTTAGTTATCGACATAGATCCATCGATACCAATGACTGCGGGTTGACTGCCAGAGGCAGTTCGCAATACATGATTACCACCGTAATCCATGCAAGTAATTGTCCATAACAACCCCTGCGAATAGGTGCTGAGTCCAAACTATAGTACTATCGTTGTTAAGGCAGGTAGACAGCATTCCATGTGTAAACATAACAAACAAGCATTCATAAGCCACGTATAACATGCATTAACGGTTAGCATTCAAATAGTATTGAGTAGTGTGTTTGTTGTGTTTTGAATATTCGTAACGTATGTAACACCCAAAAGTGCGAAAAGCAAAAAGGGATCGAGTATACTCACAGGGATGGATGGATTGAAGGGAGCGCTAGGGAGTAAGGTTAGCCTGATCAGAATGATAGCATAGTGATAAGTGACGCGTAAAACGATGCAAGGTATAAGTGGCTCGGACATCAGCTCGTTCGGATGGTAATCCGACCGGATGGTCCAGTCGTGTGGTTGACAATCCGTTCGGATGGTCATCCGGTCGGACAGGTTGTCCGGTCGGATGACTATTCGAGTGGATTGTTTCTTCCTTTAAGAAGGATGTGTTTGTGTATGATGGCTTGTCCTTTGAAGTTTTCGTTGTAGTATTTTGAAAACATTGAAGTATCTCTACCTTTCAAGTCGGTCGATCGGACGGTCTGTCCGATCGGACGACAATCCGATAGGTTGTCACTTCAGCGAGAACAAGTTCACAGCAGGGCTGTCACTCGGTCGGTCGGACAGTCTGTCCGGTCGGGTGGCATCCTTAGTGCATTGAACATGTTGAAATTTGTTCGAGTGTTAAAGTCCAAGTATCTCATGATCCGTAGAGTAATCCGGTCGGATAGGTTGTCCGATAGGATAGCAATTCGTTCAATACTCAAACTTCAGATAAAGTTGGTTAAGTGTGGGACCCAAGTTGTAAGCCGTTCGGATGACCTAATCGCTCGGATAGCTTATCCGTTCGGACAGTAGTCCGGTTGGATAGCACTCCGGGCTCGTCGTTCCGTTCGTCTTTCACTTGGCCGTTTTGATTGTTTGTTGCTTTTATCGAGATGTGTTGACAACGTGTTAACCAACAGAACCCCATCTCAACCCAAAAAAGAAAATAATAACAAAACATGCACACAATATGTGTTCTTAGATGGAAGCGAGGAACATAAGAGAAAGTTGGATTATTGTTTTTTGGGGGTTTTGATTTTATATTAGGAATTGGGGTTTTTGTCTTTTTTTTACAAAGTTTATAATTTTGTATGCTTGGCTCAATAATATGATGTTTTGGACATAATGTCCTATTTGAGTGTTAAACAATGATAATGGTAAGTAAATTTTTCCTTCTTTGATTCCGACAAGCTGTTAGAAATGATTTATGTAACTACTAATCTCAATAGTGTTCTTGGTTATGGAAACAATTTTAAAGAGCTGGCCTGGTCAAATTGGGGTTTTGATTTCCTTGATTGATGCCATTAGAGAGTAAAGATTAGCACTTAATATTGAATTTTTAAAAATCGATTCAAACCGGCAGCTAGTATCGGTTGAACCGTCCGGTAGAACAGGTTATACCGCCCGGTACATCTGGTTAAACCGCCGAATACACCCGGTTAAACCGTTTAAGAGCCCAATCTGGTACGGTATAAAAACCAGATTTTAAAACATTGATTAAATACGAATTATATTGAATGAGAGGAATTCTATAAACGTGGAAAGAAAATATATTTTTATGAATAATCCTAAACCGGTCAAAGATTGTAATCATGTTATCAAAGTCATACCTAGTAACCTTGCCAAAATAACCCTTCTTTTTTACCAGCAATAAAGAGCTTAAACATACAAAGTACCAGCCCAGCAAAGTGTTGGCTGTATATAAGCACAAGGGATCCGCCTCATACATGACCACCTAAATAGCACCCTAGTAAATCACGTAAAAACAGAATACCTTGAATCATAACAAACTTTTACACACACCATTTACCAAGGCAGACTTAAAGATACATAAATCAAAGATGGATATTCGTATACCCATCCCTGAGAGAACCATCCATTATTTGTTTGAATGCACCCGTAGAGAATGAATGAAGCAGTTGTAGCGGCACTTAGTCGACCAGATTGCATCTAGTCTTCTTGTCTCGATAGTCCAACCAAAGATAACCCCGCGCCCACTGAAATCCTCATGCCTTGATTCCAACCGCTCAATTAGCCCCACGGAAATTTGCATGACACAAAACCTAATATGTATGTGGACATTTTGGACCAGACTACTTACTTAGGAAGGCGTTGATCATATTCCACATGCTCGGTAGATGACGACTCTCTCCACTTCGAAGCTGAAAGTAATACTTTAAATAAATATTTTTCTCGAAGTCTCCCTGTAATTTGAAACAAAGCATTATCTAGGAGAGCTAAGGGGCTGGCGGCTGTCGAGTAGTCAACCTTGGCCACAGCGCCCGGTGTCACGGTGGTTGGCACGTCATTCCTTGCCGTTCAAAAAAAAATTATTTATTGCATGTCCACCTTTGACTTTGAATGTCAAAACTTTATTCAGCAAAACTATAACTATTATGATTCCCATATCATTTTAACAACAATTTTTACTGCACTTATCATACTTGACATACCATTTGATGCAATTTTTGACTTTTCCACACGGATTAAATAGCTTGACACCACTTTAAAAATAAAAAGTAGTTTGTTTGACATTAAAAGTCAAAGTGGAACAACTAACAGAGAATGAGAACATACATCACCCAAATATAGCTATGATAAAATGGAACCAAGAGACCAATTATGCATTTCACTGTTAACAGTTGATGTTATTTGCAAGGAAGCTTACCTGAAAACTCTAACGACCGATGAAACAGAGAGAATGCAGATGCCAACCACTGGATCATACCTTGTTTTCTTCAATGGAATTGAAACATAAAATATATATAGAGAACATAGAAGTTGGTAGCGGTGTAAGAAAGCCAAGCTAATCGCGAGCTACTCGCGATCAGCTCGAAAAAAGCTAGAAACAAGCAGAGCTCAAGCCTGAGCTCAAACCTAAATACAAGGTGTTTAGTAAACAAGCCTAAGCCCAAGCCTAAATATAAGCTTATGTAGTAGATAAGCCTGAGCCCGAACTTCACTTATCGAACTCGAGCCGGCTCGCGAGCCAAAATAAGCCTATTGTTTGTGTAACTTTTATTTAATATAGCAAATTGTCCTGTCTACATCCTTTGCTTAACAACCATCATAAAACAAGGGAAAAGAGGATCAACACAGTAAAATAGAAAAATAAGAGAAAATGGTGTGTACTTCTAGCACCAGTCACCACTCAAGCTAGGGGTGAGTGTGGTATCGGTACCGAAAATACCGGTACCAAAATTCGTCAAAACTACCCTTATAATTTGAATGATCACCTAAATCCCATTTTGGCCTATAGATTTTTATAAATAAATAACACATAATATTAATAGCAGATTTAGACCTATATGTTTTCGTAAATAAATCACACATAATAGTAATAACAATATTAACCCTCCAAGTAATTGAATAATGCACGGACTACATAAAAGAAAAATAAGCACAAAGAAAATATGAAATTTGGTATATTACCTGAGTAGACAATAAATCAAAACTATAAGGGTGTGTTAGATCTCTAGCAGGTTAAAATATGCGAAATTAAGAAAATAGCTAAAACAATGTTGTCAAAGACGCAAAGCACACAGTCCGAGCTGGAAGCCTAGGCGCTTAAAAGGCGAGGGCTTTTTTATGCTAGGCACATAGTATAAAATTCCATTTTTAGGGGGTTTAGATATGTTTTTTTAAGTTCCGGGCTCAGCCTATGCGCCTTGTAGCCTTGTATCTTTGACAGCATAGCTATGAACAACTAACAGAACCGGTATCACAGGGAACACCGAACACTTGCTAAGCATAGCAAGATATCTTATTTATATAGAATCTGCTATAAAGTACAGAGTGTTATTAGCATGACTATTGTATGCGGTCATTAGCTCTAAAGTGTTGTGTATGCATCTAAAATTTGGATCAAAACATAAGTAAAATCGGAATATGAATTGTTGTATGAATAACTATTTACATTTTTCCTCTGTTTCTTCATCAGCATTGTCACACCCCAACCGATGGCGGAAACATCGGGGCATGGCACTGAGCGAAACAGATTGTCCAGAAGTTTCCATAACAATTATCATTACCAATCAATTTAAAATAACATGTCCCATACCATGCCTCAAAAGGTAAACAAATTATTACAGACAAAATCTAGGCAAATAGTTCTATTCCGACAACTCAGATTTTCAAATAGAGCAATTGTTTATATGCTTCTAGAGACCCTTGATTAAATTTATACAGACAACTATTTGTTGGCCTCTAGAGCCTTATTCTAGCTTCGATTTCCTAGCAGATGTGTATCCTAAGCACCTGTCACATACGTTAAAATAAAGTCAATACATATAATGTAAAGGTGAGCATACAAGTTTGATAATAGCATATAGAGTTCGAAATTTATTTACGCATAACCAGCACGTACACATAGTGAAATGAAGCACGTTAGTTATCGACATAGATCCATCGATACCAATGACTGCGGGTTGACTGCCAGAGGCAGTTCGCAATACATGATTACCACCGTAATCCATGCAAGTAATTGTCCATAACAACCCCTGCGAATAGGTGCTGAGTCCAAACTATAGTACTATCGTTGTTAAGGCAGGTAGACAGCATTCCATGTGTAAACATAACAAACAAGCATTCATAAGCCACGTATAACATGCATTAACGGTTAGCATTCAAATAGTATTGAGTAGTGTGTTTGTTGTGTTTTGAATATTCGTAACGTATGTAACACCCAAAAGTGCGAAAAGCAAAAAGGGATCGAGTATACTCACAGGGATGGATGGATTGAAGGGAGCGCTAGGGAGTAAGGTTAGCCTGATCAGAATGATAGCATAGTGATAAGTGACGCGTAAAACGATGCAAGGTATAAGTGGCTCGGACATCAGCTCGTTCGGATGGTAATCCGACCGGATGGTCCAGTCGTGTGGTTGACAATCCGTTCGGATGGTCATCCGGTCGGACAGGTTGTCCGGTCGGATGACTATTCGAGTGGATTGTTTCTTCCTTTAAGAAGGATGTGTTTGTGTATGATGGCTTGTCCTTTGAAGTTTTCGTTGTAGTATTTTGAAAACATTGAAGTATCTCTACCTTTCAAGTCGGTCGATCGGACGGTCTGTCCGATCGGACGACAATCCGATAGGTTGTCACTTCAGCGAGAACAAGTTCACAGCAGGGCTGTCACTCGGTCGGTCGGACAGTCTGTCCGGTCGGGTGGCATCCTTAGTGCATTGAACATGTTGAAATTTGTTCGAGTGTTAAAGTCCAAGTATCTCATGATCCGTAGAGTAATCCGGTCGGATAGGTTGTCCGATAGGATAGCAATTCGTTCAATACTCAAACTTCAGATAAAGTTGGTTAAGTGTGGGACCCAAGTTGTAAGCCGTTCGGATGACCTAATCGCTCGGATAGCTTATCCGTTCGGACAGTAGTCCGGTTGGATAGCACTCCGGGCTCGTCGTTCCGTTCGTCTTTCACTTGGCCGTTTTGATTGTTTGTTGCTTTTATCGAGATGTGTTGACAACGTGTTAACCAACAGAACCCCATCTTGACCCAAGTGACCTGATCGACCAGGAATCACCCTAGTCCGACCAGTTAACCGGTTCGAGACGGTTGTTCTTGGTTAACCCGAAATCGGTGGTCTCGTGGGTAGAATTCAGATCTCGAGCTAGTACAACACCGCGAATGAGTAGAAGGCTAGAACAAGGTCCGATTCTATCGGTTTGGAGTGCATTGAGTGTAAAAGAGTTGAAAGAAAGTTAGAAACCATCTTTCAGACCTTTTTCACTTATGATTATGTTTAGATCTATGTAGGATCTTTGTGTATTCGAGCGGAAATCGATTAGATCTAAGTTGTTCTTGGTGGATTGAGGCCAAAACATCAAGTTCCTCAAGAACACCATGATGACGTCATCCTAGAACACCTCAAATCTAGTGATTTCTCGGTTAAAAGTTAAGATTCAAAAGATAGAAAGGTGTAGGAGTGCGTGTAGATCAAGAAAGTACAAGATTTAGGACGAGATCTTACCGGAATCGAGAGAAATCGAAGAAAAGGTGAGGTGAGTGTGCTGTTCGGTCAGAGAGTTGCCAAAAGTAGAAAGTTTGAGAGTGACATGGGTATTTATAGAGTTACCCAAAGAGGAAATTGTTAGTCGGTCGGATGGCATCTCGCCCGGGTGGCTTATCCGGTCGGATGTCATCTCGGTCGGATGGCGACCTGGCACCATGACCAAGTGGCAGCCCGGTCGGATGGCAATCTGGCCGGATGGCACTTGGTTCGGGTGTTTGGCGTGACGATTTTTGTTGTTTCGATTTTGATTGCGAGCGATGCGAATGAGAAAGATTTTCCTACTCAAATTACTTTTAATCCCAACCATTCATATCTTGCTCTATCCCTTCTTCACTAATTATCATAGTTCGATTTCGATTGAGTTCGATTGCGTTTCGAGTTTCGATTGCGTTTCGATTGATCACCACAACATAACATAAATAAACATGCACAAGTAACACATAAGGCACACTCACACGTATATCAATAACCAAAATGCGTATTTTGAGTTGCGATTCGATGTCGATTTGATTAGCATAGTTTGATTATCGTTTAGTTAACTTTATCGCATTGTTACTTCCTATAGTTCGCAGTCGTAAGTCGATTAAATAGCGAATAACATACGTCGATTATTGTAATTATTGACACTTACTCCACATAATACAACTGAAATAAACACATAAAATATTTTACTACAAGTCAAGTTGCGCGAAATCGGTCGTTGACTTGACCTTGACTTTGAATTTGACTTTGAAAACACGGGGTGTTACAGCCTCCCCTTGTTTAGGGAATTTCGTCCCGAAATTAGGCTGAAAGATGTACAATACCGTGAATCACTTTGGAGAACTTTCTCTTTCTAGACATTCACTCTCTAGAACAAGCTCCTCCAAACAACTGTGGGTACTTCGCCTTCATGTCGCTTTCGAGTTCCCAAGTGAACTCTGCGCCTCGTTTGCCTTCCCATCGGACTTTCACAATAGGAATGCGCGAGCGTCTGAGCTTCTTGGTTTGGCGATCCATGATTTCGACAGGCTTCTCCACGAAGTGTAGTGTTTTGTTTACTTAAAGGTCGTCGAGAGGTACAATTAAATCATGCTCAGCCAGGCACTTTCGGAGGTTCGACACGTGGAAAGTCGGGTGGACGTTACTAAGTTCCTCCGGTAGTTCGAGTCTGTAGGAGACTTTTCCGATCCTTTCCAGAATCTTAAAAGGTCCAACATATCGAGGCGCTAATTTCCCTTTCTTGCCGAATCTGACCACTCCCTTCCAAGGTGATACCTTTAGGAGTACGTAGTCTCCAACGTCAAATTCAAGGGGCTTACGTCGTCTATCGGCGTAACTTTTCTGTCTACTTCGAGCTTTCAACAAGTTGTCTCGAATTTGGAGGACTTTGTCTGTCGTTTCTTGTAATAGCTCGGGACCGGTTAGTTGCGAGTGACCGATCTCGTGCCATACAATAGGCGGTCGACATTTTCTTCCGTATAAGGCCTCAAATGGTGCCATTTGTATGCTGGAATGATAACTGTTGTTATACGAGAATTCGACTAGCGGCAGGTATTTATCCCAATTACCACCGAAGTCTATGACATACGAACGGAGCATGTCCTCAAGAGTACGAATCGTTCTTTCAGTCTGATCGTCGGTTTGAGGGTGGAATGCGGTACTTAGATTAAGTGTTGTACCGAGAGCCGTTTGAAATGTTTCCCAAAGTCGCGAGATAAACCGAGCATCACGATCAGAGATGATGTCGCGAGGCGTCCCATGATTACAAATGATCTCGTCGGTGTAGATTCTGGCTAATCATTCTACCTTGTAGTCTTCCCGTATTGGCAAAAAGTGATTTGGTCAGACGGTCGACAACAACCCAAATGCTGTCGTCACCTGATGACGTGTGCGGAAGCTTTGTTATGAAGTCCATAGCTATACTCTCCCACTTCCACAAAGGGATCGGTGGTTGTTCGAGTAAGCCAGAGGGTCTTTGATGTTCAGCCTTGACTCTTGCGCAAGTTAGGCATTTTCCAATGTAGAGAGCAATATCCCTTTTCATGCCCGGCCACTAGTACTTGTAGCGAAGATCCTGGTACATTTTGTCGGCACCGGGATGAATAGAATACCGGGATTTGTGGGCTTCGTCCATCAAAATCTGTCGCAAATCGGTTCGTTTGGGGATCCAAATTCGGCCCAGAAAATGGAATATCCCATTTGATTTACTCACAAGCTGGGCTCCATCGTGGTAGATTATTTCCTTCTTCAGGGTGCGTTCATTAAAACATGCGTGCTGAGCTTAGCGGATGAGGGTTTCGAGGTCGAATTGGGCTTGAACTTTGCGAGTGCTGAGCAAATAACTCCGTCTGCTGAGAGCGTCGGCAACAACATTTGCTTTGCCTGGGTGATAACGAATCTCACAATCGTAATCGTTAAGAAGTTCTACCCATCGGCGTTGATGCATATTAAGTTCCTTCTGATTAAAGATATGTTGTAGGCTCCTATGATCGGTGAAGATCGTACACTTTGTACCATACAGGTAGTGTCGCCAAATCTTTAAAGCAAAAACAAATGCACCTAGCTTGAGATCGTGGGTTGTATAGTTCTTCTCGTGGATTTTGAGCTGACGAGATGCGTAAGCTATAACCTTGTCCCGCTGCATAAGGACACAACCGAGACTGAGGTTGGAAGCATCACAATAGACAATGAAATCGTCGTTTCCGTCGGGCAATGTGAGAACAGGAGCATTGCAAAGCTTGTGCTTGAGGGTTCGAAAGGCAGACTCTTGTTCAGTTCCCCAAACAAAAGGCTTGTCTTTATGCGTGAGAGCGGAAAGCGGTACAACGATCTTCGAGAACCCTTCGATAAATTGTCGATAATAGCTCGCTAGTCCGAGAAAAGAACGGACTTCAGACGGGTTCTTGGGTGTAATCCAACTCTTGACTGCTTCAATCTTCGCTGGATCGACATGTATACCCTGACTATTGACAATGTGTCCCAGAAACTGAACTTCCTCCAGCCAAAATTCACACTTGGAGAACTTGACATAGAGTTGGTTCCCCTGGAGTAGCTCGAGAACCAAACGTAGATGTTGCGCGTGTTCAGCCTTCGATTTGGAATAGATCAAGACATCGTCGATGAATACGATGACGAAACGGTCGAGATATGGTTTACACACGTGATTCATCAGATCCATGAAAACCGCGGGTGCGTTGGATAAACCAGAAGTTTCCATAACAATTATCATTAACAATTAATTTAAAATAACATGTCCCATACCATGCCTCAAAAGGTAAACAAATTATTACAGACAAAATCTAGGCAAATAGTTCTATTCTGACAACTCAGATTTTCAAATAGAGCAATTGTTTATCTGCTTCTAGAGACCCTTGATTAAATTTGTACAGACAACTATTTGTTGGCCTCTAGAGCCTTATTCTAACTTCGATTTCCTAGCAGATATGCATCCTAAGCACCTGTCACATATGTTAAAATAAAGTCAATACATATAATGTAAAGGTGAGCATACAAGTTTGATAATAGCATATAGAGTTTGAAATTTGTTTACGCATAACCAGCACGTATACATAGTGAAATGAAGCACGTTAGTTATCGACATAGATTCGTCGATACCAATGATTGCGGGTTGACCGCCAGAGGCAGTTCGCAATACATGATTACCACCGTAATCCATGCAAGTAATTGTCCTTAACAACCCCTGCGAACAGGTGCTGAGTCCAAAATATAGTACTATCGTTGCTAAGGCAGGTAGACTGCATTCCATGTGTAAACATAACAAACAAGCATTCATAAGCCACGTATAACATGCATTAACGGTTAGCGTTCAAATAGTATTGAGTAGTGTGTTTGTTGTGTTTTTGAATATTCGTAACGTATGTAACACCCAAAAGTGCGTAAAGCAAAAATGGATCGAGTATACTCACAGCGATGGATGGATTGAAGGGAGCGCTAGGGAGTAAGGTTAGCCTGATCAGAACGATAGCATAATGATAAGTAACCCGTAAAACGATGCAAGGTGTAAGTGGCTCGGACAGCAGCTCGTTCGGATGGTAATCAGACCGGATGGTCCAGTCTTGTGGTTGACAATCCGTTCGGATGGTCATCCGGTCGGACAGGTTGTCCGGTCGGATGACTATTCGAGTGGATTGTTTCTTCCTTTGAGAAGGATGTGTT
Organism: Helianthus tuberosus; assembly: GCA_030545235.1. Taxonomy (NCBI): domain Eukaryota; kingdom Viridiplantae; phylum Streptophyta; class Magnoliopsida; order Asterales; family Asteraceae; genus Helianthus; species Helianthus tuberosus. The sequence goes on from JARYGA010056969.1 coordinate 17,709, forward strand.
TGTGTATGATGGCTTGTCCTTTGAAGTTTTCGTTGTAGTATTTTGAAAACATTGAAGTATCTTTACCTTTCAAGTCGGTCGATCGGACGGTCTGTCCGATCGGACGACAATCCGATAGGTTGACACTTCAGCGAGAACAAGTTCACAGCAGGGCGGTCACTCGGTCGGACAGTCTGTCCGGTCGGGTGGCATCCTTAGTGCATTGAACATGTTGAAAATTGTTCGAGTGTTAAAGTCCAAGTATCTCATGATCCGTAGAGTAATCCGGTCGGATAGGTTGTCCGATCGGATAGCAATTCGTTCAATACTCAAACTTCAGATAAAGTTGGTTAAGTGTGGGACCCAAGGTGTCAGCCGTTCGGATGACCTAATTGCTCGGATAGCTTATCCGTTCGGACAGTAGTCCGGTCGGATAGCACTCCGGGCTGGTCGTTCCGTTCGTCTTTCACTTGGCCGTTTTGATTGTTTGTTGCTTTTATCGAGACGTGGTGACAACGTGTTAACCAATAGAACCCCATCTTGACCCAAGTGGCTCGATCGACCAGGAATCACCCTAGTCCGACCAGTTAACTGGTTTGAGGCGGGTGTTCTTGGTTAACCCGGAATCGGTGGTCTCGTGAGTAGAATTCAGATCTCGAGCTAGCACAACACCACGAATGAGTAGAAGGCTAGAACAAGGTCCGATTCTATCGGTTTTGAGTGCATTGAGTGTAAAAGAGTTGAAAGAAAGTTAGAAAACATCTTTCAATCCTTTTTCACTTATGATTATGTTTAGATCTATGCAGGATCTTTGTGTATTCGAGTGGAAATCGATTAGATCTAAGTTGTTCTTGGTGGATTGAGGCCAAAACATGAAGTTCCTCAAGAACACCATGATGACGTCATCCTAGAACACCTCAAATCTAGTGATTTCTCGGTTAAAAGTTAAGATTCAAAAGATAGAAAGGTGTAGGAGTGCGTGTAGATCAAGAAATTACAAGATTTAGGACGAGATCTTACCGGAATCGACAGAAATCGAAGAAAAGGTGAGGAGAGCGTGATGTTCGGTCAGAGAGTTGCCAAAAGTAGAAAGTTTGAGAGTGACATGGATATTTATAAAGTTACCCAAAGAGGAAAGTGTTAGTTGGTCGGATGGCATCTCGCCCGGGTGGCTTATCCGGTCAGATGTCATCTCGGTCGGATGGCGACCTGGCACCATGACCAAGTGACAGGATGGCACTTGGTTTCGGTGTTTGGCGCGACGATTTTTGCTGTTTCGATTTCGATTGCGAGCGATGCTAATGCGAAAGATTTTCCTAGTCAAATTACTTTTAATCCCAACCATTCATATCTTGCACTATCCCTTCTTCACTAATTATCATAGTTCGATTTCAATTGAGTTCGATTGTGTTTCAAGTTTCGATTGCGTTTCGATTGATCACCACAACATAACATAAATAAACATGCACAAGTAACACATAAGGCACACACACACATATATCAATAACCAAAATGCGTATTTCGAGTTGCGATTCGATGTCGATTTGATTAGCATAGTTTGATTATCGTTTAGTTAACTTTATCGCATTGTTACTTCCTATAGTTCGCAGTCGTAAGTCGATTAAATAGCGAATAACATACGTCGATTATTGTAATTATTGACACTTACTCCACATAATACAACTAAAATAAAAACATAAAAGAATTTACTACAAGTCAACTTGCGCGAAATCGGTCGTTGACTTGACCTTGACTTTGACTTTGACTTTGAAAACACGGGGTGTTACAAGCATCCTCTTTCACATGAACAGGGTCAACTTTAACAGGCAACGGATCTGCCGTCTTAAAACTTCAGGTTGCAACTCCAAAAAACTATTATCGGTTTAATAGTGCATACAAACACCCCCCCCCCCTAAAATTGCGTGTTATCTTTACACTAACACAACACAGCCTGCATCTTCAATTAACATAAATTACCAAATCAATTAACATATCCCATTAATAATTTCAACAAAACTCGAAACAAATACTTGAAAATTAAGATTCTACTGGTTGCTTCACAGCTACCACCATTAGGGTTTTCTTCCGAGATCCTTTTTTACCAAACCCTACATATTAATTTTGATAAATTTAAGATTATAGTAAAATATACAATGGAAAGACGACCAATCGATCAAGAATAATGAAAATCTTACATCTTTTTCTATTAGAGGAACTCTGTCACCTCCAAAAGAGATAATCGATCGGCTGATCTAAGTGCTGGAGAGGGAGAATTGATCGGATTTATGGGATTGAAATCGTAGGTTTTGGTGGCTTTTGGTGTGATATCAGTTTCATGCATCAAACCTTAATGATGTTATCAGTAATTGATTTCAGTTTCGTGGGAAGAATTGATTTCAAAGTTGAATGTATTAGTAATTGCACTGACGTTTGCTTCTCCCCTATTCGACTGGTTGAATTCTTTGTAGCGGAGACATTGAATTGAGGGCAAAACTGGGAGAAAGGGTCGTGCTTTTAGGGAGGAACTCATGACCATTTGTCTGCCGTCTGAAAATTTTAAAGGAAATTACCATTTTGTACATTGGAGATGTATTATATAGTATTATAGATATGCATACACCCATTTTTATTTTATTCAAAACTCATTTGTTTGTAATTTTCAAGTTAATGTTTAGATTCAAGAACAAGAGAAACTTTCACTATCATCTTCATCACTATGAATCAAGAACAAAATTTAAAGAAAATGTGTTATACCTTCAAGATTCTTAGTGGGTTTTATGATTTATGATGATGTGAAGCCTTGTTCTTGCTCAAACCTCCTTGAAATCACTTCTAAACCTTCTTGAAAGCTTGAAATTACTTTGAAATGGACATGATTTCTTCAAGATTTGAATTTGAAAACGAGATGGTAGTGTGGTAAGGGGTGTTCGGCCGTGAGTATTCAAGAGAGAGAGAGAGTGAAGTTTTTGAAATGGATTTCTTGAAAACATGCAAAGTATGGAAGGTGTTGGAGTATAAATCATTACTCATCATTCTCTAGATGGGACAAGTGTCCAATTGCAAGATTCAAGAGAATGTGGGCAGCCCACATTGCCGCCACACATCCCCCTTCTCACACAATATATATATACATACACTTGCATACGTAGATTTAAGTTAAAACAGGTATTTTTACTGATTACCGGGTATTTTATCTAGCGTTTTAATCCCGTTTTAGTGCATTTTAAATTATTTTTATCTTTCTATAAAAATAATCACTTAAAATTATTACTGAAATAATTACCAGTTGCCTTGACTGGCTGCGTTGACAGTATTTTGTCTAATACGCGCAGTATCGCGCGGTACGCGCTCAAACTCGAAAAATAGAGTTTATTAGCGTTTTAATTTATTTTTCCTCAGGGATATGATTAAAATTACTATTCTAATCATAACAGACTATTTTTAGGATTTTAACACCAATCGGGTGGTCACCGACGTTCGTTTCGCATTTTAATCATTACGCGATAAGCGTTTATTTTATCGTTGCCAACATAATTTTTTATAAACGTTTGAATTTACCAACACATCAAATATCATATATAAATATCACAATCAGTCACATACAACCTTTTTACATGTTCACTACACATATTACTATCGTACGGTACGGCCTGAAAAGTCGGGTGTCACAGTCTCCCCCTGTTTAGGGAATTTCGTCCCCGAAATTCTACTTCACAGGTTTCGTTTTCGCACTCGGTAGGAAGAGATGAGGATATTTATGTTGCATTTGGTCCTGTCGCTCCCTGGTGAAATCAGGTCCATGCTTAGAATCCCAGCTGACCTTGACCAACTTAATCCTACTCCTCCTGAGTTTCTGGGTTTTCCAATCCAGAATCTCCACTGGTTCTTCAATAAACCTCGGTTTATCGTCTACTCGAACCTCTCCACGGGGTATAATTAGTGTCTCCTCGGATAGACACTTTTTCAGGTTGGAGACATGAAATACATCATGAACTCCACTCAGTTCCTTTGGCAGCTTAAGCCTATATGCGACTGGTCCAACTCGAGATGCGATTTCGAAAGGACCTAAATAACGCGGGCTCAGCTTTCCCCCTTTCCCAAACCTCACAACGCCCTTCCATGAAGATACCTTCAACATGACTCTATCACCAACCTGAAAGTCCAGCGGCTTCCTTCGGTTATCTGCATAACTCTTCTGTCGATCCGCGACAGCCTTCAATCTATTCTTAATCTGGACGACTTTGTCCGTGGTCACCTGGATAAGCTCGGGTCCGGTCAAATGCTTCTCGCCGACTTCAGCCTAACAGAGTGGTGCTCGACACTTCCTTCCATACAGGGCTTCGAACGGAGCGGCCTTAATACTAGCGTGGTAACTATTGTTGTAAGAAAACTCTACCAAAGGCAAATGAGTATCCCAACTTCCACTGAAATCAATCGCACATGCTCTCAACATATCCTCTAACGTCTGAATGGTCCCCTCGCTCTGACCATCCGTTTGAGGATGATATGCAGTACTCATATCCAAACGAGAACCCAGCCATTTTTGGAGAGATCGCCAAAACCTGGAGTCAAATCGTTCGTCTCTATCCGAAATGATTGACACTGGTACTCCATGACGGGCTACAATCTCGTTATGGTACAACTGCGATATCTTCTCCGTACTATATGTTTCCTTAAGTGCCAGGAAATGAGCAGACTTTGTCAATCGATCCACAATTACCCAAATCATATTGTGTCTACGCGATGTACGGGGTAACTTGGTGATAAATCCATTGTAAGATGTTCCCATTTCCTCTTAGGAATATCTGGTTACTGCAGAAGCCCAGACGGCTTCTGATGCTCAGCCTTAACCTTAGAGCACGTCAGACATTTACTCACATAGACCACAATGTCTCTCTTCATCTTCGGCCACCAGTAAAACTCCTTAATATCCTGATACATTTTGGTAGAACCTGGGTGAATGGAATATTTGGATTTATGAGCTTCGTTCATAACCAATTCACGGAGGTTACCTCTAAGCGGAACCCAAACTTGGTTCATGAAGTACATCACTTCATCCGCTTTTGGTATCAGTTTACATTCTAAGCCCTTCAAACCTTCTCTTCTCAAACTTTCATCCTTCAAAGCTTCTCGTTTCTCATTACGAATTCGATCTGTCAAACTCGTCTGTATGGTCAAACCTAAAGCACGCACACGTAGAGGCATCTCCCGTTCCTTCCTGCTGAGCGCATCTGCAACAATGTTTGCTTTCCTTGGGTGATAACGAATATCACATTCGTAATCGTTGAGTAACTCTACCCAATGTCGTTGTCACATATTGAGCTCCTTCTGATTGAGGATGTGCTGGAGGCTCTTATGGTCCATGTATATCGTATAATTCGTGCCATACAAATAGTGTCTCCAGATCTTCAGGGCAAACACAACGGCTCCAAGCTCCAAATCATGTGTTGTGTAGTTCTTCTCGTGCACTTTCAATTGTCTGGATGCATAGGCTATCACTTTGTCTCTTTGCATTAGAATTCATCCAAGGCCCAAACATGAAGCATCACAGTATACAATGAAAGCACTGCAGAGCTTTTCTTTCAACGTCTGAAAAGCTTCCTCTTACTTCTCCGTCCAATCAAACTTCCGCTCTTTCTGGGTTAATAGCGTCAAAGGCTGCGCTATTTCTGAGAAATTCTCGATGAATCTCTAGTAATACCCAGCAAGCCCTAAGAATTGTCGCACCTCCGACGGAGTCTTTGGCGCTTCCCAATTCTTAATCGCTTCGATCTTAGATGGATCTACATGTATACCTTTCTCATTTATGACATGTCCGAGAAAATGAACTTCTCGAATCCAGAACTCACATTTAGAGAACTTGGCATACAACTTCTCTTCCTTCAACAACTCCAAAATCAACTTTAGATGGTGCTCATGATCTTCTTTGGTTCACGAATAGATAAGTATATCGTCGATGAATACTATCACGAATTTATCCAAGTAGGGTTTGCACACCATGTTCATGAGATCCATGAACACAGCTGGCGCATTAGTTAAGCCAAAAGGCATGACTAGAAACTCGTAATGGCCATATCGTGTTCGAAAAGCTGTCTTCGGAATATCTTCGTCAGCAACCTTCAACTGATGATACCCTGAACGCAAATCTATCTTCGAGTAGTAACTGGATCCTTGTAGCTGGTCAAGCAAATTGTTAATTCTCGGCAAAGGGTACCGATTCTTGATTGTCAACTTATTCAGCTCCCTGTAACCAATACACATCCTAAAGGATCCATCCTCTTCTTCATGAACAAGACAGGTGCTCCCCATGGCGAAAAACTCGGTCGAATGTAACCTTTGTCTAGTAGCTCTTGAAGCTGATTTGATATTTCTTTCATTTCAGACGATGCCAATCTATAAGGAGATTTTGCAATTGGTGCAGCACCAGGAACCAAATCGATTCGAAACTCAATCTGTCACGCAGGGGGTAATCCAGGTAAGTCTTCAGGAAAAACTTCTGGATAGTCACAAAAAAATAGGAATCTTTTCGATCTTCCTACATTCTGCCTTTGTATCCACCACGTTGACTAGGAACGCGGGATAACCTTTCCGCAACATCTTGGACATCTTCATAACACTAACGACACTCGACTCGATCGATCTCCATGGACAACTATCGCTTCGCCACCACCAGGACGAGGTATCCGTACTTGCTTCTCCGAGCAGACAATCTCCGCTTTGTTCTTGGACAGCCAATCCATTCCCACAACTACGTCGAAGCTTCCCAGCTCTACTAGTAATAAATCGATACTAAACTTATGATCATCTAACTAAATACCACAGTCGCGAACGACTTCGCTAGTTTCTATCAGTTTACCACTTGCTAGTTCTATCGAGTACATCTTACTTAGCTTACTTATAGGTGAACACAAAAATGGTTCAAAGTTTCTCGAGACAAAACTCAAGTCAGCTCCGGTATCAAAGAGTACGAACGCAGAATGGATATTGATAAAAAACATACCAGTGACAATAGCAGGATCGTCACGTGCCTTAACAGCGTTTAACTCGAACACTCTACCCCTAGCATTCTGGCCCTTCGCCTTAGGACAATCCTTCTTGAAACGTCCCTGTTCCCCGCACTGAAAGCATCCCTCAAGCTTCGTTCCTTCCAGAGTACTTATGGCATAGCACTCGCGGGCAATATGTCCAATTCATCCACATCTGCGACATTTCTTCTGCTCATCCTCGTGAGTCTTTCTCTCAGAACCACTCTGGCTATCTATGGTGTTAGCCTTTCTAGAGCTGCTAGAACTGGATACATATGTCTTCCTCGAACTACGTTTCCTGTCACGCTTCTCGGCAGTTTCCTTCCTCGAGCTCTTGGACTTGCGTTTCTACGAATCTTCAGTCTTAGTCTCAGAACGCCCCGAACGTTTAGATTTCGCGTCTGCTTTGGCCTTGGCCGATGACTTCCCGGTTTCCTCCTTTTTATCAAGACCACTTTTGCTAGCAGCGTCATCAGCTAACGATTTTGCCAATGTAGTAGCCTCTAGGTAGGTGGTAGGTTTCCCGGATGTAACCATGCTGCGAATTCGTGGCGACAATCCCCAGATATACATTTCTACCTTTACATATTCAGGAGTAACCATTCGTGGAACTAACCTCGCCAAGTCGTTAAAACGAGAAGTATAAGCTCTGATTTAGACCGTAGAGATATGAATGGTGTAAATCTTTTATTTTATATAGACAGTAAAATAATGCCAAGACACCATGGACAAATGATAAGGAAGTTTCACCTTCAACATAAGAAAGTAGTTATTAAAGTCATTAATACAAAACCAAATAAAAAGTGCGAAAAGAATAAAAAACAAAAGTATTACACTAAATGTTTGTCTTTACCAAGTGATGTAAGAGACTTAGGCAAACATGGCATTTGATTGTCAAGAACTCTTACTATCAATCTTGGATCCCGAGACTACTACACACACTCTATGATGGATGATGGAAGATGGTGGTGGATGTGGGTTGTAGTGGTGGTGGAGTGTGGGTGAAGTGGGAGAGAGGTGGTTTGCCAAGTCATGCCTTTGAAGTGAACCAAGCACCCCTATTTATAGCCTGCACAGAAGCCCGGACACGGCCCCGTGTCCATCCACTTTCTCTTTCTTCATTAATTGCAATTTGTCTGCATTAGCTCCACACACCCCCGTGTCCGTTGGGCACAACCCCGTGTGCAGAAGCGTATCTGTACTATCAAGATTTGCTTGGATTCTACGAATCTTAGCATTGACCACGGCCGTGTTGAGCTGGGCACTCCCCCGTGTTGGGAAATAGAAGCTTCTATGCTTTTGTCCTTTCTGCAGACACCCGAACACGCCCCCGTATCCGCTGGGCACGGGGTTGTGGTCAGCCTTCTGTTCGCTTGTCTTTGCTTGGGAAGATGCTGTCGAGGGGTTGGGCATGCCAC
>JARYGA010056970.1:0-43591 GCA_030545235.1 Helianthus tuberosus
AGCAAATAGGATCCTTGAAATCAATGTGCTAGGCATGCTAAGTCAACATATGAAGCAGAATGTCCTTGAAAATCGTGTACTACGTATGATAAGTCAATATACGAGCAGAGTGTTCTTGAAAATCGTGTACTATGTATGCTAAACCAACATACGAGTAGAATGTCCTTGAAAACTATGCATGGGATCTTTGAAAATATGCTTGTAATGTTTTTTTTTTTGAAATCATCTACTAGGTATACTAGGTAAATATGTTTATAAAATGTTTTTAAAACCATGTGAAATGCCTTTGGAATCATGTATGAGGTTTTTGGAAAAAATGGATGATGTTTTTGAAATTATGCACTTGGTATATCAGGAAAATATACTATGTTTAAAATGTTTTTAAACCATATGAAATTTTTTTGAAATCATGAAAGATGTTTTGAAATCATATACTATGTATATTGTTATGAAAACCATAATATAATGATATGTACATAGACATATCGCATAAGACCAATTAAGGACTTATGAAAAGTACCCTTAGATATCCAAGTAAGGATTTAAAGTGGAACTTTGAGTATTTGTCCAAAGTTTGTAACTTGTACCTTGTACTTTGTTTCTTTAGAAGAAACGAGTACTTAGGATTTGTGTGGAGATCACGAGCGATCACAAAAATGGAAGAACTACGAGAGTAGTTTATCTTGCAAGGAACACGGTTCCTTGGTGTCAGTATCGTAGGGGTATGTCATTCATACAAGTAACCACACTTGTTTTCGTACATCGAAATGTGAATAGAGATTTATTTATAAACTAAAATAATTATTTCATAGTCTTGAATAATAAAAGAAATAAAATATAAAGTTCAGTTGTTTCAAATCGGCATCGTCTTCTAGTTATCAAATGCTCATCCACGAGCTGGATTTGCATTAACAAGCTTTGGGCAATTGTTCCTGAAATGGCGCATCTCGCCAGAGTTGTAGCAAGAACCAGGTGGAAAACGAGCTTGAGCAGGGTTGGCTTGAGGTTGGTTTAGACCACCTTGGTTCGGGTTAGTTCGACAAGCATTTGCTAGGTGACCAAGTCGCCCACATGATTTGCACTGACGACACAGTAGGTGAGCTTGGTGGTGTGCATTACACATGGGCATAGTGGTGCAGTACCTGCATAGGTTTTCTTAGCAAGAGGTTGTGCTGGTTGGTTAGGTACAACTTGATTGTTTTGAGCAACTACGATGAAGTTCTGTGAAGCCTTACACTTCTTTGACTTCTTAGAGGATTTAGTTTGCTTATCCTTTGGTTTTGTCTCATCTGATGGTTTATTGTCGCCTTTTCGGAAAAGTTTACCCTTCCTGATCTGAGATTCAGTCAGGGTAGCGGATAGCTCAATGGTCTGCCTAACTGTGGTAGGGTTACTACCAGTAACAATGTCCTGAACTGGGTCAGGGAGGCCATCAATGTACTTTTTAATTGCCTTATCCAAAGGCGTAACCATGGTTGGACATAACAGACTTAGTTCCTCATATCGGTCTGTGTAGGCTCGATGCTCACCGCTATTTTGTTTAAGATCGTCAAATTCCCTTTTCAGTGCCCTGAGTTCATGACGAGGAAATAATTCCTTCATCATTAGAGCCCGAAGCTCTTCCCAGGTTTGAGCCATTGCCACATCGGCACCCCTGTCTCTCATCACACCATTCCACAATGTTAGTGCCCTTTTCTCAAACACACTAGATGCAAATTCAACCTTTCGCTCATTTGGACACTAAACATGTCGAAATGTGCTTTCTAGGCTCTCAAACCATTGTAGGAGCACAGTTGCTCCTTGAGACCCAGAAAATTTCATTGGTTTAGCGGAATTGAACGTCTTATAGTTGCACTGAACATTGTTATTGTTATTATTATTCGCTTGATTTATCTGGGTAACAAGGTTCGGGAGCACAACAGCGATTTGCTGAGCTACTAAGGCTGCTATTGCAGCATCTTGAGTTTGATCTCGTCTAGGAGGCATTCTAAAAGAATAAGGAAACATGGGAAACGTGTGAGATTGACCATTGGATAAACAAAAGAGGTATTGAAAATATCGATGAAACACGAAGATTGTGGCCATTCGTTCGTTAACTAAAACAAACAAATGTCACGGTGACTAATCAAAGTAAGTGGGTCATAATAATGTATTGCGAAGACATGCTTTAGCCTATAAGTGGACACTCACCCCAAGAGTTCCTAGGAAAGAGTGACTGGTCCGATACTGCGGATTTGTACGAACACTCTAGCCTTAGACAGAAAACTCGAGGTACAGGCACCCACCCTTCCAGCTTGCATGTGTTCACATTATAAAGACCCAAACTTTGCCGAGATTTTGAAAACACCAAAGACTTAAAAAGCCTAAAACAGATCATCTAAGGATATATGACTTCTTGTGATGTTTTGAAAATTTTGACTCGAGAGAATGAATTGTGTTTTTTTTTTGTTAATAACCTAAGGATAGGTGATTGGTATTGTATTAAGAATCTAAACGCAAATTTCTTGTGTTAGGGTCCTAGGAAGGTTATAGACTAGGTCAAGAGCATTACTAATAACCTAATTCCCAATAACCATGAGCTCTGATACCAACTCCTCTGTCACACCCCGACCGTGTAATACAACAAACCGCGGTGGAAACGTCGGGGAGTGTCGTAACAGAATCATTGTTTCACAACACATGGTAATTAAAGTTTTGTTTTATCTCATTAATTGTCTCATTGTTTTGATACAACTAAATAATTACAACAATTGTCTTTCAAGTTTTAAGTCACTAAAGCTCGCGTCTATCCTATATGTAGGAAGCAATCAACAATCATCACATAGTAGAACCTGAAACATATGTGGTCAACATAAAAATGCCGGCGAGTACATAAGTTTTGTATGTCAAATTCATGGCTTTGAATCCATATTGCAATACCTCGACCAACTACTAGAATTGTCGAGTATGTACCTTGAAATCAAAAAGTGTTCGATATTGCAAAATTTTTTATCATCTTTACAAGATGATATAAGTAAACCAAAACCATTGTAGCCATGAATCTTGACAGATGTTGATACATGAAATGTCTGTTGACTGCGTCTACAAGAAGTCACAAGTCAAGAATGGTCAACAGAGGGTTAAAAGTGTCAAAATATGTATTTTATAGGTCTGGTTCGCTCATAGGGTAGTGTCTGGTTCGCTTATATGTCATATAGTCTGGTTCGCTTATATGGAAGTAGTCTGGTTCGCTTTTATGTCATGTCTTATAAGCGATCCAGAAACATTATATATAGGGGGTTCATTTGAGCGAATCTCATAGTTGTATGTGTATGCTTGGAGCTGAAATTCTGTTAAAATCTCATCAGAAAAGCAATAAAAGAAAGGAAATTGATAGAACAAGCTGTTGTAATCTCACATATTCTGATTCCGCCTTTGTATGTGAGAATGAGTTACTCGGATTGACGTTTTCGGGTCAAGGAACGGTCCAACAAGTGGTATCAGAGCATCAGGACGAGGAGCTCATACTACATCAGCTGATTCGGCTTTATAATCTCATTTCTACTCACTTTCTCTTTTATTTTTCTGTTTAAACAAGTTTTATCGGACATAATGGTTTGAAGTTCGAGTATATTGAGTGAAACTTGTTGTTAAACAATCAGTAACAGTTTCGGACTTTAAAACATAGTAAAAATCAATTAATTTCATCTAAAAAATTGATCGGTTTTCGGACAGAATTTAAAACTCAGATCTAGAATGGATTAGCGGTCGGAATTGAACGAAAATTATATCATTGTGATCGGAATTAAGAGTAGTATAACCCTTGAAAGTATCAGATTGTGTTTCGGACTTAAAATCAGTTAAAATTTGTGGTTCGCTTTTACGGACATCGCAAGTTTCAGATCTGGAATTCTTATCTGGTCCGCTCGAGAGAACATATTTGATATTGATCTGGTCCGCTTATCCGGACGTAGATCTGATCCGCTTATCCAGACATTGACCTGGTTCGCTTATTCGATCATATTCTGAACCGCTCGAAGGATCATATCTGATTCGCTCGAACGATCATTCTCTGGATCGTTGTTACGTACAATAGCTGGTTCACTCGAACAAACAGTTTGTGTGGTTCGCTTATCTGAACATCTGCTGGTTCGCCCGAACGAACATCAGCTGGTCCGCTCGAACGGACAACATTTGATTCGCTTATACGGACAAAGTCTGGTCCGCTCGAACAGACTTTCTGGTCCGCTCGAACAGACTTCCTGGTCCACTCGAACAGACACTTTCTGTTTTGCTCATTAGTACACTGTTTAGTTCGCTTATCTGTCACGTGCACATATTGGTTCGATTTTGTGGATTGATTTTCAAAAATCTAAAAAAAAAAAAAATTTCTAAGTGTTGATTGATTTTGCAGGTACAATCAAAATGGATGATATTTTCATGAATCCCTTCAGCGATATGTACGCATTCACGGGTAGTTCAGGAAACAACGATACTTCTTCAAGCGATGCAAACAAAAGTCCACCAAAAGAAAGAAAGAAGGAAGCTTGGGAATCCGAAAGCGCATTTGGAACATTTAACAAACCTCCTAAGCTGATGGCTATAGAAGATTATAGCAGGTGGGCAACAAAGTTCGAAGATTGGTTGATGGCATTTGCTTTTTCTAGCTGGAAAAGTATGAAGAATGGTTTTGCCCAAGGAAAGAAGAATGGTGAAGCATTAAGATCAGCTGAAGAGATTGAAAATTTTGTGGCCGAGCAAAAATGTGTGGCATTATTGTTTCAATCGGTGCGTGAAGACATCATTTCACTGATAGATTACTCAAATTCTAAAGACTTATGGGAAAAACTCGAAAAGAAGTGTCTTGGAAGCAAAGAGATTGTAAAAAATAAAAAGAAACTTCTTAGGAAAGAGTTTGATATGTTTGGTTGTCTTAAAAATGAATCGGTGTGTAAAATGATTGAAAGGTTCGGTCATCTGAAACTGGAGCTTGCTCGACACAAGATCACGTATACTGATGAAGAACTTGTTGATAAACTGTTTGATTCATTACCAGACGAAGTGGATTGGAGATATTACGCGCTGATGTTGAAAAATACTATTTCTCCAGAAAATTTGACTCCAGATGTGTTGATTGAAAGACTGGAAAGTCATGAGCTAGAGCTGAAGAAAACGTTTAAAGTTAATAATTCATCTTATCAGCAAAATCTGGATTTATACTATCCAAAGAGCATGATGCCAAAAGCTACTTCTCCAAAGACTGCATTTTCTGCTGAAAATGTGTCAACAGTTGACAAAGAAAGTCAAAGTGGTCAAAGTAGTGGAAGTCACAGTGGTTTTCATAGTGGATCTTCATCTTCTGGAAGTCATTCTGATGCAAAGAATCGTTTTCAATGCAACATCGCAATAGACTTGAAGAATGCTCAGAACTTTGATGAGGAATCGGCCAAGCAGCAGATGATTTTTCTAGCATCAGTGTTGGAATCATATGAAGGATTGGTAGCTGGGAAGATTGGCAATACAAATCTGACAAAAGAAGATTACAATCAGATTGATCCGGAGGAAATGGAACTGATCGATATTCGTTGGGCTATCGCAAGTGCTGTTCGTCGTGCACAAAGATTCATGGAAATTACTGGAAGAAAAACAATTGGTGGTGCTTCTACCAAGCTGGGGTTCGATAAATCGAAGGTGACTTGTTTCAAATGTAAGCAGAAGGGTCACTTCAAGAGAGAATGTCGAAACGCTTATGTTGATGAATCGGAGAATCCGTTTCGAGATGATTATTACAAAAAGGCAATCTACCATCAGAATAAATCTGAGCCGCCTAGATTGAAGCAGGTTGAAGATAACAGAGACAAATCAAGGGCTCTTGCTGTGATTTATGATGATGAGGGGTATGATTGGAGTAAGGAAGTTCTACCGGAAGAAGATGCGGTGGGTTACGCATTCATGGCAAGCAATGATGAACCCATTAAGTGGAAAGATGATCGTACTGAAGAACAGAAGTATCAATACCGGAAGATGGTTGCTGAAACCAAGATTATCAGACTTTCTGGTATCTTTCTGGAAGCTAGAAGAGCAAACAGATGGGATCCAGATAGAGAGTGCTATCTTGATAGGTATGGAAACATTGCGATTGATGACAAAACGCTAGATATCGAAGCCATCATCAAGGAGTACAAAGAAGACGATGAGTATTGGCAACACAAATGGTGGGGAACTCCAACTTCGAAAATGATTGAAGAAGAGAAAGAGAAAGAGAGAAAGGAGAAAGAGGAGAAAGAGAAGAAAGAAAAGCAGGTTGATACAGGCTTAATTGATACTACGCAAGAGTTGACAGCTGAGAACCTGGGAATGATGGCTGACAAAGTGCTAGCTGCAAAAGCACTTGAGGTAGATCCTAATTCTGTTACTAAGTCAAAGGGGTCGGTCAGTCAAAGTGTGTCAACAAATGTGTCAGGTAACAAAATTGAGTCAGGTAACAAGATTGACGGGAATGCTGATTGCAAAAATTGCACCAAACAATGCAATTTTTGTAGCACTGTCACGTATCTTAATAATGAGAAAATTCAGAATCTGACAACAAAGGTTAGAAATGTTGAAAATCAGATTCTCGATCGTGACAAAAGTGTAAGAGCTTCAACTGAACGGATCAAAGAATTAACGGTTCAAATTGAAAATGATAAAACTGAACGTGAGAAAATAAAATCTGAAAATGAAAAGTTAATTCTTGAAAACCGTGAGATTTCTGAAAAGTTTGAGAAATTGAAAAACATTGTCAAAGATAGTGATGATCGAAATGGCAAAACATTTAAAGAAAATGAACATCTAAGAGCTGTTTTGAGATTAAAAGAAGAATCAATTAATGAACAACTGGATCAAATTGCTAAACTGAAACTTAAAGTTCAAGATGCTGAAATTGAGAATGAACGAATCCAGTTGAAGCTTAACAGCTATAAATCAGCAAGCTTTGTTTTGCAGCATATTGTTCCTAAACCTATAGGGAAAAACAAAGATGGCGAGGATGTGTTTTCTGATGGAACGGGTGTAGGTTTTCACAAAGTTCCACCGCCAATTTTAGACAACTACACGAAAAAGCAGTCTAGTTTGGTGGAAATTGAAGAAGAAAGTGAAGTTAAACTTCCTGAAAACATTGATGTCACGTTCACATCTTCCAATGACGAGGGTGTCCAAAGTGATGTGGTGAAAAGTGTGGTAGACAAAGTGCTTAAACCGGATTGTGACACTTCTGAGGAGGATGGGTGTTTCTTAGAAAAATACATTCAGAAATCAAAGTCCAAAAACAACTTAAGTGATGAACCGGGTCTTGTGATGTACAAGATGGCTGGATCTGATAAGTTGTATTCGGATTCTGAGTTTCCCATTGAGAATGTTAATGTGAAAAAGTTGACAAATGTTTTCAAGTTAGTTGAAGTTGAGTTATCAGAAGTGAACAGTTTGTGTCAAACAAAAAGGCAAATGAATTTTGAAAAAGATAAAGCTTATTACAAAAAGCCTGTTGGTCCACCACGTTTTTATAATAACAATCAAAACAATTGGTCGGGTGGTTATCAAGGTGGTAAGAGTTATCAGAAAAGGAGTTTTCAAAACAGAAGGTTTGCTGAAAAGAAGGTGTTTGTGAACAGTTCAAGTTCACTTTCTGATGAGGAAAATGAAATTTTTTCAAAATCAAATAAAGAGTTCTTTGAGAAGAGAGCTTCGCAGGCTCAGTCTGAAGGCACGAGTCGAGTAGCTGATACTCGTACTTGTTTTAGATGTGAACAAGTTGGTCATATTGCACGAAAGTGTACATATGTGAAGCCTAGGACTGAAGCTGTGAAGGTTCAACAAAAGAAGGTTGATGTGAAGGGTAAAGCACCAATGTTTGTTGAGAAGAAAGTGATAGAGAATAAAAATGTTAAAAATGATAACATCAAAGTGAAAAATGAATCCTTAAAGAAAGTGGTAACTAAAAATGACAAGTTTTATAAACGGGTTGCATTAACTGAACAAATTTGGAAACCTAAAACAGAGAAGAAAATTTCAACTTCTGAAGTGAAAAAGGCTAAAGAATCAATTTCGGTTGATTATGATGCAAATTTTCCACCTTTGAAGGCTAAAAATTTCAAAATTCAAATTGCAAGAGTCAAGGTTACACCTAAGGCTGATGAGGCCTGGGTGGACAACATGTTCGAATAAGCAGTTTGAATTGCCGGAGCTTCCTGGAAAGCGAAGCATGAATCGGCATCTTTCTTAAAAGTTGGTTAATTTGAAGTTTGTTATGTGCAGGATCTTCCAAGAGCCATTTCAAGATGGATCATGGATAGTGGCGCATCTCGACATATGACAGGAAAAACTGCATTATTGTATGATGTGAAGAATATCAATGGTGGTTATGTGGGATTTGCAGGTCATGAAGGTGGTCGAATTGTTGGTGAAGGAACGTTATCCAATGGGATTGTGATGTTTGAGAGAGTTAACTACATCACTGAGTTGGAGAACAATCTGCTTAGTATCTCGCAGATTTGTGACAATCAGTATACTACTCACTTCACTGATAAAGAATGTTTGATCTTGAAACCTGGTTTTGTTATCCCTGAAGAATGGATTATTATGAGGGCACCTAGAGTGAATGATTTATATGTGTTAGACATGTCTGTAGCAACTACAACTACTGGTCAAGCACATTGTTTCGTGTCTAGAGCAACTGAGAAAGAATCAAGATTATGGCACCGAAAGATGGGGCATATACATCTTAGAAAAATGAATCATTTGGTGCACAATGATTTGGTATTGGGAGTTAATATAAAAGGTTTTCATCTGGAAGGGGAGTGCATTAGCTGCATCAAAGGCAAGCAGAAGAAGAAGTCACACCCTACAAAGCAAGTCAATTCAGTTTCGAGACCACTGGAAAGACTTCACATGGATTTGTTTGGTCCTGTGAATGTTAAAAGTGTTACAGGAGATTACTATTGTTTGGTCGTTACTGATGATTATTCCAGATTTTCGTGGGTTTCTTTCTTGAAGACGAAAGATGAAACATTTGACAGTTTGATGGGGCTGTTCAGGAAGATTGAGAATTTGTACCAAAGGCGTATCAAGAGAATTCGAAGTGATAATGGTACTGAATTCAAGAACAGCAAGATGGAAGAATTTTGTGATGAAAGAGGTATTTTGCATGAGTTTAGTGCTCCGTACACTCCGCAGCAGAATGGAGTCGCAGAACGCAAAAACCGGACACTAATAGAGACGGCTAGAACTATGCTCGCAGATTCAAAGTTACCGATAAATTTTTGGGCTGAAGCTGTTTCCGCCGCATGCTATACGCTAAACAGGGTTCTTACTGTCAAGAAGTTCAACAAAACATGTTTTGATCTAATCAATAATCGCAAACCGAATTTGAAGTATCTAGAACCGTTCGGGTCACCTTGTACGGTTATAGAGCCTTTTGGAAAGTTTGGTCCGAAGTGCATTGAGGGTATATTTGTTGGTTATTCAAATCCATTGCGACGTGTTTTCGTTCCAAGTGAGAAGCGGATTATTGAAGCTGCAAATGTTGAATGTCAAGGTTATACTATGCCGCCGCAGAATCCTGGTGATTCATGGCGTTATCATTATGACAATCTTTGGGATTCGTTTGATATGAGAGAAGAATCAGAGGATGATGAAGATTTCTTTGATGAGTTGGATATTTTGCGTGAATATGAGTCGCAGTTAAGGTTCCCAGCTGAGTATTCAAGAAGACCACGAGAAACTTCAAATGACGATGAAGCAGGTCCAAGTAATGCTGGTGAACATGATGATGTCCAATAGAATGAAGTTGCTCAGGATAATCAGTCGGCTCAGAATGATAATCTAGAAGCTGATAACATGCCAGTCTTTGATCATGGTGATTCAGATTCTGAGGGGGAGCAAATTCAGATTTCAAGTCAAATAAACCAAGTTGGTGAACAAGATGCAGAACAGAATGTTACTAATCTGGAGGGAAATGTAGATGTTCCAAGTGAGGTGATGCCGCGAACTTTTTCATATCATCCAGAGGAGTTGATCATAGGAGAATTGCAGACAGGCGTTCGCACTCGAAATCAGATTGATAAAGGGCTTACATGTTTTTATACAAAAGTTGCTCCTTTGCAAACTGAATTCTCATTAAGTTGTTTTATCTCGCAGGTTGAGCCAAGAACTTACAAAGAGGCGCTTACTGAAGACTCTTGGGTCAATGCAATGCAGGAGGAACTTAGTCAATTCGAGAAATTGGGTGTGTGGAAGTTAGTTGATTTGCCTGATAGTCATAGGAAAATTAACACCAAGTGGGTGTTCAAGTGTAAGAGGGACGATAGAGGAGTTGTCGTAAGGAACAAAGCTCGACTCGTTGGTCAAGGATTTAGTCAACAGGAGGGAATTGATTTTACCGAAGTCTATGCTCCTGTAGCACGACTAGAGGCTATCAGAATTTTTCTAGCATTTGCGTCTTGGAAGAACTTCAAAGTTTATCAGTTGGATGTTAAATCGGCGTTTCTTTACGGGAAGGTTAAAGAGGAGGTTTATGTCGGTCAGCCGCCAGGCTTTACCGATCCAATCCACAAAAACAAGGTCTACTTATTGGACAAAGCGCTGTATGGTTTACACCAGGCCCCGAGAGCCTGGTACGAGACTTTGTCTCAACACCTACTAGCCAACAAGTTCATTCGTGGAAAAGTGGATGCCACTCTCTTCACTAAAGAGGTCGATGGTCATCTTCTGATTGTTCAGATTTATGTGGACGATATAATCTTTGGGTCGACAAATGAAAATCTATGTAAAGATTTTGAATCAGTGATGAAGCAGAAGTTTGAAATGTCATCAATGGGGGAGATGAAATTCTTTCTGGGTTTACAAGTTGAACAACTTCCTGAAGGAATTTTCATTCATCAGTCAAAGTACGTTCATGATATTCTAGAGAAATTCGGGATGTCAAGTTCTACTCCAGCTGCTACCCCACTTGCAACAAATCATGGGATTCACCCAGATCTCACCGGAGACAGGGCTGATGACACTTTTTATCGATCCATGATAGGTTCTTTAATGTACCTAACTGCTTCACGTCCTGATATAATGTATCCAACGTGCCTCGCAGCAAGATTTCAGTCTAACCCGAGAGCATCACATATGATTATTGTGAAGAGGATATTGCGCTACCTGAAAGGAACTCCTTCATTGGGGTTGTGGTATCCTAGGAAAGGTGATTTTACGCTCGAAGGGTATTCCGATTCGGATTTCGGATGCTGCAAAGTCAATTCAAAATCAACAACTGCAGGATGCCAGTTTTTTGGTCCTAGATTGGTTACCTGGCAGTGTAAGAAACAAACGTTTGTGGCGTTATCTACTTGTGAAGTGGAGTATGTTTCTGCTAGCAGTTGCTGCTCTCAGATCTTGTGGATATAGCAACAGATGCGCGACTACGGTTTGCAGTTTCTTAACACACCTCTTTTTGTTGATAATGAGGCCGCTATAAATATAACAAAGAATCCAGTACATCACGCTAAAACTAAACACATAGAAATTCGTCATCACTTTATTCGTGATTGCTTTGAGAAAAAGTTGATACGAATTGAGAAAATTCACACTGACGAACAGAAAGCTGATTTACATACCAAAGCTTTTGATAAAAATCGGTTTAAATATTTGTTAAAACTGAATGGTATGAAACTTCTGTCGGTGTCGGATGGCATAATTGGCGTTGATGAGAGTACTGTTGCGGATGAAGACGAGAAACAATCTGCAATGGTTTGTCGAATTTTTACTTGTTTTGGTATTTAGGGGGAGTAGATGTTTGTACATAGTTATTTTTAGAAAATACAAAAACAGTAAAAAATGCAAAAATACAAAAACATGATAAAAATCTGAAAAAGAGCTTGTGTATAGGGAAAATGATAGTACATCAGCTAGACGATTACAGTATGCTAAAGATTTGAAAAGTATAAAAGAGTTAAACAATCTTACTGATGATGTGTCGATAGGTTTTTGCACATTTAGTAGATTTATTCGGGATATAAACCTAAAATTCAAACTTGTGAATTCGTGGGGAACACTACTTGGATATATAGGTAACCCCTGAAATCTCGTTTGAAAGGTCTCTTAATCTGATATACTAGGTCTTTATACTCAATGATGTCTGGGGTATTATTCCGGGACTTCTGCTGAACGGTAGTTCTGACCTAGTCCCTGGCTAATACTTGCTGCAATGCTTGAAACACAGCATTAAACCCTCAGCATGCTGAAACAATAAAATTGATATATGCTGCTGTTGTAAGCAAAAAGATCCTCTAAAGGGGACACACCGAAAAGTCGAAGCTGATATCTCTCTGCGTATACGGAAGTATCGATCTGAGATCCCTCAGCCCTCGCATACCTAAATTATATACAGATATCATTGTAGTATTCTCACCTGTAAGACTGATTATTGAGATTCTAGATACGGGAGTATATTCAAGAGGTGGGACACATGAATGATCTAAGTTCTTAATTCATCTAAATCGTATCCTGAATAAGTTGAAATTTGTGTGAGAATTTAAGATGGATCAGTATATCGACAATCGAGGTAAATTGCTTAAGTCTGAATATGTAATGTAGCTTAACGGTACTTGTGATTTGTCTGAAAAGCTGATATGATTCCCTGACACGCTCACCAAAAATATGTTTGTAAATAGTTTACTTTATTTAATTTCTGCAATTTAAGTTTTCTGTATTTCATTTCTTAGTTTAGAACACTTTGATAAAATCCAAAAAGATTTTATTTCTGCTTTATTTTAGACAAACCAAAGTGGAGAGTTGATTGTTGGATTCTTAGATGTTGGAAGCAGATGCAGGAGATTCTGGACTGAAGAATGAGGAGAGCTTACTTTGAAGAAGTTTGATTTGTTTGAAATGATAAAAACAAGTTCATTAACTTGATACTTGTTATTTTCAGAAAGTGTTTGAAATTGTTGTTTTAAAATCAGTTTGTTTCGTCAAAAGATCAACCAAGGTCATTAAATTGGACTTGGTAGATTAATCAAGTAATCAGGGTCATTAACTTGGACTTGAATACTTGAGTGGATTGCTATAGCTGATTGATATTGTGATTTATTGTTGGAAAGATAGTTTGTAATGTTTGTTGGTTGAGTAACAGGTTTGATCTTCATTATTCCCAACGGAAGCTATTTGTCAAAGCTTGAACCAGATATCTCAGATTCTAGCATATCGAGAGGGGGAGTCTGTGAAAGGGGGAGTCTGGATCAACAATCAATGGGAATGTGAAGATAGAGTGCTTATGATGAAAAGACAGAGTTGAAGAAAAGACTAAGACTGAAGACTCAGGAGCTAAAAGACTACGTCAACATCCAAGGGGGAGTCTGTTGATACATGAAATGTCTGTTGACTGCGTCTACAAGAAGTCACAAGTCAATAATGGTCAACAGAGGGTTAAAAGTGTCAAAATATGTATTTTATAGGTCTGGTTCGCTCATAGGGTAGTGTCTGGTTCGCTTATATGTCATATAGTCTGGTTCGCTTATATGGAAGTAGTCTGGTTCGCTTTTATGTCATGTCTTATAAGCGATCCAGAAACATTATATATAGGGGGTTCATTTGAGCGAATCTCATAGTTGTATGTGTTTGCTTGGAGCTGAAATTATGTTAAAATCTCATCAGAAAAGCAATAAAAGAAAGGAAATTGATAGAACAAGTTGTTGTAATCTCACATATTCTGATTCCGCCTTTGTATGTGAGAATGAGTTACTCGGATTGACGTTTTCGGGTCAAGGAACGGTCCAACAACAGAAAACATTGTCTTTGTAAAACCAAGTAGTAAATCATCCTTGAAAGTAAACATTGTATGGTTTATATCTTTAAGTAAACCTCCTAGTGTAACTTCGTTTTGAAAACATTCGTCCAAGTGTTCTAGATAACGCTACGACATGTAATGTGATAAAAGCACTTATATATAGGAAGTACCAGCGGCGTATCCACAATGCTTTTCTCACATTACACACGCCTCGTTACCTAATCACTTACCATAAAACAATCGTCCAAATCGTTCCAATCGTACCATAAAAATTTTGGTTGTTCTTTAAAGGATACATTCAAACCTGTGTGACTCGATATACCACCCATGGGGTATCTTTAATAGGCCCCGAAAGACCTCTTTAACTGTTGGTGCATGCGCCTGTCAACTTCGTCTTGTATCGAGTCTTACATTGCAATTGTTAGATCAGGGCGCGTTATACGAGAAATAGGGTAGGTTTTATGAGTATTTGATGTAATTTCGTTTGAAGTGACACATGCCACTTTCAAACGAAATCACTTGCCCAATAAATACTTGATGTCTTGATTTCATTTGGAACTTTCCGGTTTGTGCAACGAAGTGCTGCCGAAGTGTTGTCAGGTTGTAAAACATTATCAAATCTATCATACAACAGTTTAAAGTGTAAATCTAGCTGAATTGAACTCTACATGTATGTTTTCGCCTTTCGTGTTGAGATAAACTCTTCTGATCGAATCGTTCGGGTCTGAAAACGATCCTACAAGTGGTATCAGAGCTCAGGAGGAAGAGTTCATACCAATTCAGCTGAAAATTATGATTTTCTACACCTTCTTTCAAAATTGAACAAATTTCCACGGTTAAAAACGTCCGATTTTCACATATCATGTGCGTAATGTTGTTTTAACAAACCCTAGGAAGTTTCAGAACTAAAATCCGCTTAAAACTTGATCAATTGGACAAATTTCGGACGGAAATGATGACATCACACTGATTTCGTTTGAAGTTGATTGCTTATTTCGTTTGAGAATGAACATTGATCTTGATTTCGTTTGAAAGAACCTGGTTATTTCGTTTGAAATTGGATATCTCGTTTGAAGAGTCGGGGGATATCGTTTGGAACATGTATTCCATTTGAAATGTTGTGTTGATTTCGTTTGAGGACCATATTCCGTTTGAGGATTTCGTTTGAACTAAGCATTTTGGTTTCAAGTGGCAATCTCGTTTGAAAAACCATACAATATCAGCAATTCCGTTTGAATGTTATAATAATTGCATGTGATCTGGTAATAACAAAACATCGGTTCAATAACATTTGTGTTAATCAAAAGCTGTCAGCCCACTATAGACGTTGTGGCCCAATCAAATTTCAAACTACATATTACATTTAAAGAGTTGTCGGCCACTTGATATATTCACAAGATTAAGTCAAAGTGTGCTTAAGAAGTTGGTGAAATTGTTCGGCCCAATCAGAATGAAATAAACAATTTACTTGTCAGTTTACATGAGATGTATTAAAAGATTTAGAGTTGTCAGTGTGCACATTTGATATTGTCGGACATAGTGTTAGCCCATGTGATATATTCTCGGCCCAAGTTTAAAGTTTTTTTTATCAAGTTCAAAGCATAACAGGTTGTCGGACATTGAAACTTGTTTTAAAATTGTGAAGTATTGTCAAAGTGAATTCTGTTTCACACGGCTTGAAATCGATTCCAGTTCAAAAGAGGTGGTTCAGTCCATTTGAATTCGAACTCGTTCCAGGTCGTGTGGTTTAGCCAGGTCGTTGGAAAAGGTCATAGCAGTCCGCACAGTGTGTCAACCTTCAGTCCGCACAGAATATTCACCAGTTCGAGTATCAGTCTTATTCTGTTAATTGATAAGTCTTTAAACTGATTGTGTTTTGTTTGTTTGTTTGTCAGGGATACAGGTGTTTTACGAGGTGAACCAGTTCGTTTGAAAGCCTGTTTGAGAAATTCTTCGATACGAAATCATGAGTGAAGAATTTTATAACGCATTTGCAACATCCACGAGTAGTCCAGCTGCCATTACACAAAACATGAACATGGAAAATGAGACCGGAACTTTGCAAAAACCCCCGAAGCTAATCAGCATTGAAGAGTATGATGGTTGGAAAGACCGGTTTGAAAATTGGGTCCAAGTAAATCATTTAAGATCTTGGGAGTGCATTGAGAAAAAGTATGTTAAACCACGCACAGAATTGGAAACTGAAAAAACTATCTTTCAATTCGCAGATCAAGAACGAGAAGTGTACAAAGCTGAGAAAATGATGATTAGCTTACTCCAACAAGCCGTGAAAGAAGACATCTTCATATTGCTTCAACATGATAATTGTCACACCCCGACCACGTATAACATACAAAACGTGGCGGAAAACGACGGGGAGTGTTGTAACATAATTAATTGTTTCATAACCATGGCATTTAAAGTTGTATTTTATTTATCAACATAAGAGTTACATTGTCTTAAACAGGAAATAAAGAGTTCAGAACATAATTAAACTAAGTCTATCTTCATTTTATGTCTCTAAGGCACAGGTCCGCCCTAGTGTCACGATCATCATCCTATGCAAAAGCTCCTGAAAACACATGTGAAAATAGGTACGTCAGCATAAAAATGTCTGTGAGATACATAGGTTTGTGAAAATAGGATTCATGACTTATAAGTTTAGAAAAAGTTGTTTATCAAAAGTCAGTCATGAACCTTGTAAATTGTTTTGTTTTGTAAGTTATTTAAAAAGCAATAAGATCGAATGATATGTATAAATAAAAGAATAATGTATGGTTAAATGTATAACCAAGTAAAATGAGTTGTATAAAGTAAATTGTTTGTAAACCAAAGTCTTGTGAAAATCGTGGTACTTGTGAAAATCGTGGTACTTGTGTTAAATGTATAAGTCCAAATTGAATGATTTAAATAACGATATGATATGTAATATAATACAAACACTTATATATAGGAAGTACCAACGACGTATCCACCATGCTTGTATCATATTACTCACATCTCGTTACTTAAGTCACTTAAACAAACCACCAATGTATAAAGTCTATGTTTAAACCAATAGTCAAAAGTCCTTGTATAAGCCATGTCAAATGTTTATAAGTCCAAAAGTAGTCAAGTAATGTGTATCAAATGTTATGTATTGTAAGTAAAGTATTGTCACATAATCCAAATGTAGAAATGTACAAAACAAAGTATTTTGAATATATCAAAAAGTTATGTTTTGCAAAGTAATGCATGTTACATTGATACAAACATTTATGTCGTAAGTTAACGCATACATTCAAGCCTTGAGACAGTCGGATAACCCTTTCAGTCAGGGTTATCAAAAGAAATGTTTTCGGATTCAGTCATTCCTTACATCTAAACAAACCCGGGATGTCAGGAATGGGATTTGTCAAGTCCTATGGTACCAGTACTTACAACAGAGTGGCGTAGCTAATGTTAATGAACGTATATAAGTCTCGTTTGTGCAAACCAAATGTTATAGCAATTGTGTACATGTCATATGAAAACAATGTACTAAGTATGCTAAGTTAACATACAAAGTAGAAAAGTCTTGTAAATCAATGTGCTAGCATGCTATCAGTTAACATACATAGCAGTAATGTAAAGTAAATAATGTACTAAGTGATGCACACAATGGGCATACATAGCATGAAATGTAATGTAAAACGATGTACTAAGTATGCACACAATGGGCATACATAGCATGAAATGTAATGTAAAACGATGTACTAAGTACGCACACAATGGGCATACATAGCATGAAATGTAATGAAATCGTGTACTATAATGTACTAACAAACATAGCAGGTATATGATGTGAAAACAGGAAAGCATGAAAGTAACAAGTAGGCACATGTGTTTCACCCCAAAATAGTTTGAAAACAGTTAAAGAAGGGGTTCTATGTACTCACTTGAGACTGCTCAGAAGTCCTAAGATAACCACCAAGCAATGCTAGAGATCACGGAATCAAACGGCACCTAATATAGGTAACTATGTTAATAAACCGGACCTATATCGGAGGATCGGATAGAATGAGGGCTTGTAAACCAAATGAGTATGGGAACTCATGTAGTATGGTTTAACAAACCCTACATACTAAATGAAACCTAGCCTAAGTGCTTACGACCCATTACGACCCGTTTAGGTAGCTTATGCTACTTTAACGCGTCGTTCGCGTAAAACGCGTTCGGAAAGCCTAACTAGTCCTATGATAAGTAAAATATGCCTTAACATGTTTAATATTGTTGTTAAATCAGTTTAGATGTCAAAAGTTATGTTACATATGTTTAAAATGAATTTTGGCATCAAAGGGGTATTTTGGTAATTTACCTAAGGCATATAAACTACCTATCATACAACTACTTAAACGAAACGACCATAAGGTATAACCTCGGAAGGTTATTCCCTACCTACTATGGTCACCTAATGTGTTTGGTCGGATCCTAATGATCGACCAAATGGGTCGGGTTCGAAGGTAGAAGCGATTTATTAGATCGCTTACCCTTACGACCCTAGACAACGTGGTAATCAGTAGGCATAGTCACAAGGGACTATAACCATCGTGATTACGCTCACGTTGCGAAGTTCAAATGAACTTTGCATTGACCATAAACTGGTCAATGCAGAAAGTCAAACAAAGTTTGACTTTCGGACTCGAAAAGCAATAAAAGAACGAAGGAACACTTACAAAAGGTCCCCGAATGCTAATCTTGATTCAAGTAGCTCAGGTATGAAACAAATGTTTCAACTTAGAGCTTCTCAAATCAGATTCTTGTGAGGAATGAGTGAAGTTGAGGTGGGTATTTATAGATTTTGGTTCACCGTTAGGATCGTTTCTTGGAGAAGAGGGAATGATCACATCCCTACACTTTTCGGAATGTTGTGGTAGCTCATTTTGCCCCCACCACAAGAGTTTGACACTTGGCATTGGCCTTTGGGGTGTTTGGAAGCCATAAATCAGCAGCCAACACAATTTTCTGCATCTGACCCATGCTTGCGCACCGTAACACTGAGAGTGTTGAGGTGCGCAAGGACCTGCAGACCAGAATGTTTCAAAAATGGCAAAACAGGCCCCTGAAGCTCCAAACTTGCTATTTGATGCATTTTTGACACGTTTAAGCCCCGTTAACCCCATTTCAAAGCTCTAAAATGAAGTTAAAGTATAGGGAACTTAAAATGTGCTCAAAAATATCTCGGATGTCGGTTCGTTTGGCCGTACGATTGCGTTGTTCGGTTAATTACGACGGAATGCGCATAAGCGCGAAAAACGATCCAAATGGCGTGATGAATGGATTTTTCTCATGCCAAACACTAAAATAAAATATTTTAGTGCTTACATAAATTTTTGGATGTCCGGATGTATTCAGAACGTAAGTTATGCGCGAAAGTGCAAACTTATGCACTTTTTGACACTTTTAGTCCCTGAATGACCCAAAAGTTTATTTTAGCATACCGAACCCCTCAAAGCCTATTTCTAAGCTATGTAAAGGATATT
Source organism: Helianthus tuberosus (assembly GCA_030545235.1). Classification (NCBI taxonomy): domain Eukaryota; kingdom Viridiplantae; phylum Streptophyta; class Magnoliopsida; order Asterales; family Asteraceae; genus Helianthus; species Helianthus tuberosus. The sequence goes on from JARYGA010056970.1 coordinate 19,288, forward strand.
TATGGTATGTTTAACTTATGGTCATGTTCCGGAATGTCTGTTATAGTTCAAATTGGCATACTTTCGCAGTTTGACAAATTTAGTCCCTGTAGGCGAATTAACTTGTTTTTGCCATACCAAAGCCTTCAAAACTTATTTCTAAGTTATGTAAAGGTTATTTAAGGTATGTTAAGTATATGTTGATGTTCCGGAGTATTTTTCGCATTAAACTGATTACGTTTACGCACCAGTTTGCGTATAACTCTCCAGAAAGCGATATAGAGTTTGAAATTGAATAAAAGTCAAAACATGAAAAATGTAAAACACAACCAAACAAACATTGGGATCAAATAACATTTTTTTATTGATAAAAGAACTGTTCACAATGATTACAAGCACAGATGTTACAGTCTCCCCTACTTGTGGAAATTTCGTCCCGAAATTTATTTTGAGGAAACTCGTGGAAAAAGATGCGGATATTTCGCCTTCATTTGATCTTCGTGTTCCCAAGTAAACTCGGGTCCACGTTTAGCTTTCTCAGCGAACTTTGACCAAAGGAATGCGCTTGCGTTTAAGCCACTTGACTTCACGTTCCATGATTTCCACTGGCTTCTCAACAAATTTCAGTGTTTTGTCAACACGAATTTCGTCAAGCGGTATGTGGAGGTTCTCATCAGCTAAACACCTCTTGAGATTGGACACGTGAAAGGTTGGATGAACATTTCCAAGTTCAGGAGGTAACTCAAGTCTGTAGGCTACCTTACCGATTCTTTCGACGATCTTGAATGGTCCAACGTATCTAGGTGCAAGTTTTCCTTTCTTTCCAAATCTGATCACACCTTTCCAAGGTGAGACCTTAAGTAATACTCGATCACCGACTTGAAATTCCAAGGGTTTGCGTTTTGGGTCCGCGTAACTCTTTTGACGGCTTCTAGCTTGTCACACCCCGACCACGTAGAACATACGATACGTGGCGGAAACGTCGGGGAGTGTTGTAACAGAATCATTGTTACATAACCATGGAATAAATAAATTCTGTTTTATTGGATAATGAACTCATTGTTTAAATACAATCAAATAAGTACAACTATGATCTTTAAAGTTTTAAAGTTGCTAAGGCACGAGTCCATCCTAAATGTAGCATGTATCAACAATCATTGCAAAGCAGTACCTGAAACATGTGTAAAAATAGGTACGTCAGCATAAAAATGCCTGTGAGATACATAGGTTTTGTGAAAATAGGATTCATGACTTGTAAGTTTAAGAAAATGTTTAATAAAGTTTAGTCATGAACCTTGTAAATTTGCTTTGTCTTGTAAATTATTTGAAAAGTGATAAATAACCCAATTGATATATATGTATAAAAGAATAGTGCATGGTTAAGTAAATAACCATGTAACACGAGTTTGTATAAGTTAAGGTGTTTGAAAAACAATGTTTTGATAAAAGTTTTATGGTATATATAAAAATATACTTTGGTTTTAAGAAAGTTGAATAAGTAATATATTAAAATATATTTCAGTTCCCATATTGTTAACCCAAGTGTACTAAATAACGCCACGGTATGTAATGCAATGAAAACACTTATATATAAGAAGTACCAGCGGCGTATCTACCATGTTTTCATCACATTACACCCGTCCCGTTATCTAAACACTACCCAAAACCCAATCGATAGATTGATAGTACATTAAATATACCTTCGTTGTTTAAAATAATAGTTTTAAGTAGTATATTACGAGTATACTTCGGATTTATAAATAACATATATAACTATGTTTTGGTTTTGTAAGTAACATATCAAAATATGCTTTGGATGTGATAAGTAACATATTAAACTATGTTTTGGTTTTGTAAATAACATATCAAAATATGTTTTGGATGATTAACAAAATATATGTTGGTTTTGTACAATATCACACATGGGAGTATATCAGAATATACAAATAAAAGTGTGACTTATGAATTCATTCAGACCTAGTGCATCAAAATACACCTTTGAGACTATAGAAATACCACAAAGGCAATCCCTATTTGGATGGAGAAACAAATTGGTTTCAGACATTCCATGACAACAGGAATGGGGTGTCAAATCCTATAGCGCTATATCATACTAACAATTGGTCTGGTGAACATAAAATAAGTACAATTCAACATTTTTATTTTATGTTCTTTGAGAAATCAGTGTTTAAACCATAGATAGTCATTCAGTTTGTCAACAGATAAGTACTAACATGTATAATCAATTATACTTTTGGAAAACATGAAAATAACAGATATGTACACATACTTCACCCCAAAACAGTTTGAAAACAGTAAAAGAGGGGAACTATGTACTCACTTGAGATTGCTCAGAAGTCCTAAGATATCCACCAAGCAATGCTAGAGATCACGGAATCAAACGGCACCTAATATAGGTAACTAGGTTAATTAACCGGACCTAAATCGGAGGATCGGATAGAATGAGGGCTTGTAAACCAAATGAGTATGGGAACTCATGTAATATGGTTTAACAAAGCCTACAAACTAATCGGAACTTAACCTAAGTGCTTTCGACCCATCGCGACCCATTAAGGTAGCTTATGCTACTTTAACGCGTCGTTCGCGTGAAACGCGTTCGGAACGCCTAACTAGTCCTATGACAAGTAAAATATGCCTTAACATGTCTAATATTGTTACCAAATCAGTTTAGATACCAAAGATTATGTTACATATGCTTAAAATGAATTTTGGCATCAAAAAGGCATTTTGGTAATTTACCTAAGGCATATAAACTACCTATCATACAACTACTTAAACGAAGCGACCATAAGGTATAACCTCGGAAGGTTATTCCCTATACACTATGGTCACCTAAGGTATTTGGTCGGATCCTAATGATCGACCAAATGGGTCGGGTTCGAAGGTATAAACGATTTATTAGATCGCTTACCCTTACGACCCTAGACAACGTGGTAATCAGTAAGCATAGTCACAAGGGACTATAACCATCGTGATTACAATCACGTTGCGAAGTTCAAACGAACTTCGCATTGACCATAAACTGGTCAACGCAGAAAGTCAAACAAAGTTTGACTTTCGGACTCGAAAAGCAATAAAAGAACGAAAGAATACTTACGAAGGGTCCCCGAATGCTAATCGTGATTCAAGTAGCTCAGGTATGAAACAAAGGTTTCAACTTAGAGCTCCTCAAATCAGATTCTAGTGGGTTTAGAAGCAAATGGGGGTGGGGTATTTATAGGATTTCCCGAACCGTTAGGATCATTTCTTGGAAAGTGTGCTTCAATCTTGGCCATACACTTGTACCCATGGTATTGTAATACCATGTGCACATCAAACCAGCCCATAGTATTGCCCAAAACCATGTGCAAAGGTGGTATAGGCCAGATTCAATGTTTCTGCACAGAAAGTTTCAAAAATGGCAGATTTGGTCCCTGTAGTGTAATAAGGCCTTTTCCGACGTGTTTAAGGCCCGTTAACCCCATTTCAAAGCTCTAAAATGAAGTTAAAGTAAAGGGAACTTAAAATGTTCTCAAAAATATCTCGGATGTCGGTTCGTTTAGCCGTACGGTTGCGTTGTTCGGCTAATTACGACGGAATGCGCATAAGCGCGAAAAACGATCCAAATGACGCGACGAATGGATTTTTCTCATGGCAAACACTAAAATAAAATATTTTAGTGCTTACATAAATTTTTGGATGTCCGGATGTATTCAGAACGTAAGTTATGCGCGAAAATGCAAACTTGTGCACTTTTTGAAACTTTTAGTCCCTGAATGACCCAAAAGTTTATTTTAGCACACCGAACCCCTCAAAGCCTATTTCTAAGCTATGTAGAGGATATTTATGGTATGTTTATCTTATGGTCATGTTCCGGAATGTCTGTTACAGTTCAAATTGGCATACTTTCGCAGTTTGTCAAGTTTAGTCCCTGTAAGCGAATTAACTTGTTTTTGCCATACCAAAGCCTTTAAAACTTATTTCTAAGTTATGTAAAGGTTATTTAAGGTATGTTAAGCCTATTTCACTATTCCGGAGTGTTCGTTGGATTAAACTGGTTATATTTACGCATCAGAGTGCGTATAACCCTCCAGAAAGCGATTTAAAGCTTAAAATCGAACAAGAGTTGATATGTGCAAACGATACACATATTTTTACAAATACCAAGTATGAAATACAATATTTCATTGGTTTGGCATTTGTTTGATGGTTGAAGTGACACAGGTGTCACATAGCTGTCTGAAGGTTATCACGAACTTTCTTAATCTTGTCAGTTGTCTCTAAAATGAGAGCAGGTCCAGTAAGCTGAGCCTCGCCGATCTCATTCCAGCAGACTGGTGAACGACATTTTCGACCATAGAGAGCCTCGAAAGGAGCCATTTTGATGCTGGTGTGATAACTGTTGTTGTAGGAGAATTCAATTAACGGAAGATGTGAATCCCAACTACCACCAAAATCGATCACACAAGCTCTAAGCATATCCTCCAGAGTCTGGATTGTTCTTTCAGATTGACCATCCGTTTGCGGATGATAAGCCGTGCTTAGGTTAAGTTGGGTCCCCATAGCAGATTCCATGGTTCTCCAAAAATGAGAAGTGAAACGAGCGTCTCTGTCAGAAATGATGTTCAAAGGAACACCATGTCGAGCTACAATTTCATCCACATAGATTTTTGCAGGTTTATCAGCAGAAAAATCCTCACGGATTGGCAAGAAATGCGCTGACTTAGTAAGACGATCAACGACTACCCAGATGGCATCATGACCTTTCTTTGTGCGCGGAAGTTTAGTAATGAGATCCATAGTAATGTTTTCCCATTTCCAAACTGGGATCTCTGGTTGCACCAATAAACCCGAAGGACGTTGATGTTCAGCCTTAACCTTAAGATAAGTAAGGCATTTTGATACGTATAAGGCAATGTCTTTCTTCATACCAGGCCACCAATACTGAATACGAAGATCCTTATACATTTTATCTGAGCCAGGATGAACAGAATAACGAGACTTATGGGCTTCATCCATAAGCAAGGTGCGAAGGTTATCTTGGCTTGGGACCCACAAACGGTCCATGAAGTAATACGATCCATTGTCCTTCAGTTCCAAATCAGGTGTTATGTGATAGGGAAATTCCTTATCCATCAAACCTTGTGAAACACAAGATTGTTGAGCCTGAGAAATGCGGGCTTGGATATCGGATCGAGCTTGAATAACAGATTGAACATGAACACAATGAAGCTTAGTACGTTCCTTACGACTCAATGCATCGGCTACGACATTCGCCTTACCAGGATGGTAGCGAATTTCGCAGTCATAGTCGTTTAGAAGCTCGACCCAACGTCGTTGCCTCATGTTGAGTTCTTTCTGGTTGAAGATATGCTAAAGACTTTTGTGGTCCGTGAAAACCACACATTTTGTACCGTACAAATAGTGTCTCCAGATCTTAAGAGCGAAGACAACTGCACCCAACTCAAGATCATGAGTGGTGTAGTTTTTCTCATGTATCTTCAACTGTCTCGATGCGTATGCTATGACTTTGTTTCTTTGCATCAGAACACAGCCAAGACCCAATTTAGATGCGTCGCAATAAACGACGAAATCATCATTGCGTTCAGGCAAATTCAAAACAGGCGCGTCGCAAAGCTTCTGCTTCAAGTTTTGAAAAGCTTCCTCTTGTTTGAATCCCCAATCAAAGGGTTTGTTCTTCTGAGTTAGAGCAGTTAGAGGAACTGCAATCTTTGAGAAATTTTCAATGAAGCGGCGGTAATAACCCACAAGTCCAAGAAAAGAACGAACCTCAGTAGGAGTAGTAGGCGTATCCCAATCCTTAATCGCACTGATCTTGGAGGGATCTACATGAATACCTTGTTCGTTGACAATATGTCCTAAAAATTGAACTTCTTTAAGCCAGAATTCACACTTGGAGAATTTGGCAAAAAGTTGCTCTTTCTTTAGGAGTTCCAAATTAAGACGAAGATGTTGCTCGTGCTCAGCTCAGCTCGCGTCTTAGAATAAATCAAGATGTCGTCAATAAAAACAATGACGAACTGATCCAAATAAGGCTTGCAGACCCTATTCATTATGTCCATGAAACCAGCAGGAGCATTAGTCAAACCGAATGGCATGACTGTGAACTCGTAATGCCCATAACGAGTGCGGAACGCTGTCTTGGGAATTTCTTCCTCATGCACCCGAAGTTGATGATATCCAGATCGCAGATCGATCTTTGAAAAATAAGAAGCACCCTGTAACTGATCAAAGAGATCATCAATGCGAGGTAGGGGATATCGATTCTTGATGGTAAGCTTGTTAAGCTCACGATAATCGATACACATCCTAAAAGATCCATCCTTCTTCTTGACAAAAAGAACGGGAGCACCCCAAGGTGAAAAGCTAGGACGGATAAAACCTTTGTCAGAGAGCTCCTGAAGCTGCTTAGCCAACTCTTGCATCTTAGATGGTGCAAGACGATATGGAGATCTGGCAATGGGATTTGCACCAGGTACGAGATCAATACGGAACACGACTTGGCGTGCTGGAGGTAGACCAGGTAAATCTTCAGGGAATACTTCAGAATAATCCCGAACAATAGGAATATCTTGAATAGACTTACCCTTGCCTTTATCTGCTGTAACATGTGCCAAGAAGGCCACATAGTTCTTTCGCAGATACTTCCGAGCTTTAAAACAAGACATGAGCTTGAGACCACCAGAAGGTTTCTCACCACGAACCTGTAGGATCTTGCCTGTCGAAAGCGGCACACGAACAATCTTCTCAAAACAGACTACCTCTGCGCGATGCTTGGATAACCAATCCATACCCACTATAACGTCGAAGCTTCCAAGTTGCATAGGCGTGAGGTTAATAGGGAAAAGATGGTCGTTAAGGTTCAACTGGCAGTTGCGAAGAACAGAATCAAGAACAATGGGTTCACCACTAGCAACTTCTACTGTCAAAGGTTTACCTAGTTTCGTTCTAGACACGCGAAGCAATGGCTCAAAAGACAATGACACAAAACTCTTATCGGCACTCGAATAAAAAAGAACAGATGCAGGCTGATTATTAATAAAGAACGTACCGTTCACCACTTCATTGTCTGCTTGTGCCTCTTGAGCATTCATATTGAAGACTCGACCTCGAGCCGGAGCCTGATTCTGATTTGGATTCTGATTCTGGTTGGCTAGTCTTGGGCACTGGTTTCTATAGTGGGTCAGATCCCCATAATTGTAGCACGAACCAGGAGGAAAATGAGGTCGTGCAGCTTGACCTTGTTGTTGAGCAAGAGGCTGAGCAACTTGTTGGGCTTGGTTATGAACGGCCTGATTCTGGTTAGCAGGAATGCGACAAGTAGCGGCAAGATGACCAATTCTTCCGCAGTTAGTGCATGACGACATTTGAGATGTGGTAGGTGATGGCCGTTACACCTGTTGCACAAAGGCGCAGTGCCAAGATATGGCTTCTTGGCTAGTGGTTGCGCATGATGATTTGGTGCAGCTTGAGCCTGTGCAGTAACGACATAGTTTTGGGAAGCCTTTCGCTTCCTAGAACCCTTTGAGGAACCATAATTCTTTCCATTCTTGTTTTGACCTTTCTTGCTATCCCCCTTGTCAGACGCCTGCTTCTTACCCTTGTCACCCTTTTTATGCAGCTTTCCCTTTCGAACCTGCGACTCAGTCAATGTCGCTGCTAACTCAATCGCCTGACGGAGTGTGGTAGGGTTACTACCAGTAATGATGTCTTGTACTGAGTCAGGTAGACCATCAATGTATCTTTCGATAGCCTTGTCGAGTGGGGTAACCATTGTTGGGCAAAGCAGACTCAACTCCTCAAACATGTCAGTATACGCCCTGTGCTCGCCACTGTCTTGTTTCAAGTCATCAAACTCTTTCTCCAAAGCTCGCTATTCATGACGAGGACAAAACTCCCTCATCATAAGGGCCCTAAGTTCAGCCCATTTCTGTGCTAGAGCAACTTCTGCACCACGATCTCTCATAACCCCGTTCCACCACGTAAGGGCCCTCTTCTGGAACACACTCGAAGAAAACTCGACCTTGGGATTGTCAGGACACTACACGTGGCGGAAAGTATTCTCAATGCTCTCGAACCATTGAAGAAGCCCAGTCGCTCCCTCAGAACCACTAAACTTGAGTGGTTTAGCCGAGTTAAAACTCTTGAAATTGCATGGAACATTGTTGTTGTTGTTGGCTTGGTTCCATTGAGCAAAGAGATTTGGGAATTGAGCGGCCATCTGCTGCGCAATGATTTCTGCCAATTCGGCAGTCGCTATCTGGTTTTCGCGTCGAGGAGGCATTCTAAAAGAGGAAACATGAGAGGAAACGAGTGAGATGATTGGATGAAAAGAATGAGATGAAACAAAAATTGACAACAGCAAAGATGGTGGTCATTTGTCCGCATCACAAAGCAAACAAATGACACACAGTGACTAATCAAAGTAAATGGGTCAAAAATAATGTATCGCGAAGACATGCTCGCCTATAAGTGAACACTCACCCCAAGAGTTCCCAGGTAAGAGTGACTGGTCCGATTATGTGGATTTGTACGAACACTCTAGCCTTAGACAGAAAACCCAGGGTACAGGCATTCACTCTTCCAGTTTGCACGTGTTCACACTATTTAGAACCCAAAACTTTGACGAGATTTTGAAAATTTGAAAGGCACAAGGCCAAAAATCAAACTGGAAGGGTTCAAAACCTTACAATAGAGGGTTCAAAACCTTGTAATAAATCATTCAAAAACAGAAGATTGTTTTTTCAAAAATCGTTTCGGAAAAATTTGGTTTTTTTAGTTTTGATAATCACCTAAGGATAGGTGATGTGCATGTTTTAAGATCTAAACACAAGATAACTTGTGTTAGGGTCCTAGAAAGGTTATAGTCTAGGTCAAAGCATTACTAATAACCTAATTCCCTATAACCATTGGCTCTGATACAAACTCTTCTGTCACACCCCGACCACGTATAACATACAAAACGTGGTGGAAAACGTCGGGGAGTGTTGTAACAGAATTAATTGTTTCATAACCATGGCATTCAAAGTTGTATTTTATTTATCAACATAAGAGTTACATTGTCTTAAACAGGAAATAAAGAGTTCAGAACATAATTAAACTAAGTCTATCTTCATTTTATGTCTCTAAGGCACAGGTCCGCCCTAGTTTCACGATCATCATCCTATGCAAAAGCTCCTGAAAACACATGTGAAAATAGGTACGTCAGCATAAAAATGCCTGTGAGATACATAGGTTTGTGAAAATAGGATTCATGACTTATAAGTTTAGAAAAAGTTGTTTATCAAAAGTCAGTCATGAACCTTGTAAATTGTTTTGTTTTATAAGTTATTTAAAAAGCGATAAGATCGAATGATATATATAAATAAAAGAATAATGTATGGTTAAATGTATAACCAAGTAAAATGAGTTGTATAAAGTAAATTGTTTATAAACCAAAGTCTTGTGAAAATCGTGTTACTTGTGTAAAATGTATAAGTCCAAATTGAATGATTTAAATAACGCTATGATATGTAATATAATACAAACACTTATATATAGGAAGTACCAGCGACGTATCCACCATGCTTGTATCATATTACTCACATCTCGTTACTTAAGTCACTTAAACAAACCACCAATGTATAAAGTCTATGTTTAAACCAATAGTCAAAAGTCCTTGTATAAGCCATGTCAAATGTTTATAAGTCCAAAAGTAGTCAAGTAATGTGTATCAAATGTTATGTATTGTAAGTAAAGTATTGTCACATAATCCAAATGTAGAAATGTACAAAACAAAGTATTTTGAATATATCAAAAAGTTATGTTTTGCAAAGTAATGCATGTTACATTGATACAAATATTTATGTGGTAAGTTAACGCATACATTCAAGCCTTGAGACAGTCGGATAACCCTTTCAGTCAGGGTTATCAAAAGAAATGTTTTCGGATTCAGTCATTCCTTACATCCAAACAAACCCGAGATGTCAGGAATGGGATTTGTCAAGTCCTATGGTACCAGTACTTACTACCGAGCGGCGTAGCTAATGTTAATGAACGTATATAAGTCTCGTTTGTGCAAACCAAATGTTATAGCAATTGTGTACATGTCATATGAAAACAATGTACTAAGTATGCTAAGTTAACATACAAAGTAGAAAAGTCTTGTAAATCAATGTGCTAGCATGCTATCAGTTAACATACATAGCAGAAATGTAAAGTAAACAATGTACTAAGTGATGCACACAATGGGCATACATAGCATGAAATGTAATGTAAAACGATGTACTAAGTATGCACACAATGGGCATACATAGCATGAAATGTAATGTAAAACGATGTACTAAGTACGCACACAATGGGCATACATAGCATGAAATGTAATGAAATCATGTACTATAATGTACTAACAAACATAGCAGGTATATGATGTGAAAACATGAAAGCATGAAAGTAACAAGTAGGCACATGTGTTTCACCCCAAAACAGTTTGAAAATAGTTAAAGAGGGGGTTCTATGTACTCACTTGAGATTGCTCAGAAGTCCTAAGATAACCACCAAGCAATGCTAGAGATCACGGAATCAAACGGCACCTAATATAGGTAACTATGTTAATAAACCGGACCTATATCGGAGGATCAGATAGAATGAGGGCTTGTAAACCAAATGAGTATGGGAACTCATGTAGTATGGTTTAACAAATCCTACATACTAAATGAAACCTAGCCTAAGTGCTTACGACCCATTACGACCCGTTTAGGTAGCTTATGCTACTTTAACGCATCGTTTGCGTAAAACGCGTTCGGAAAGCCTAACTAGTCCTATGACAAGTAAAATATGCCTTAACATGTTTAATATTGTTGTCAAATCATTTTAGATGTCAAAAGTTATGTTACATATGTTTAAAATGAATTTTGGCATCAAAGGGGTATTTTGGTAATTTACCTAAGGCATATAAACTACCTATCATACATCTACTTAAACGAAGCGACCATAAGGTATAACCTCGGAAGGTTATTCCCTACCTACTATGGTCACCTAATGTGTTTGGTCGGATCCTAATGATCGACCAAATGGGTCGGGTTCGAAGGTATAAGCGATTTATTAGATCGCTTACCCTTACGACCCTAGACAACGTGGTAATCAGTAGGCATAGTCACAAGGGACTATAACCATCGTGATTACGCTCACGTTGCGAAGTTCAAACGAACTTTGCATTGACCATATACTGGTCAATGCAGAAATTCAAACAAAGTTTGACTTTCGGACTCGAAAAGCAATAAAAGAACAAGGAACACTTACAGAGGGTCCCCGAATGCTAATCTTGATTCAAGTAGCTTAGGTATGAAACAAAGGTTTCAACTTAGAGCTTCTCAAATCAGATTCTTGTGAGGAATGAGTGAAGTTGAGGTGGGTATTTATAGATTTCGGTTCACCGTTAGGATCGTTTCTTGGAGAAGAGGGAATGATCACATCCCTACACTTGTCGGAATGTTGTGGTAGCTCATTTTGCCCCCACCACAAGAGTTTGACACTTGGCATTGGCCTTTGGGGTGTTTGGAAGCCATAAATTAGCAGCCAACACAATTTTCTGCATCTGACCCATGCTTGCGCACCGTAACACTGAGAGTGTTGAGGTGCGCAAGGACCTGCAGACCAGAATGTTTCAAAAATGGCAAAACAGGCCCCTGAGCTCCAAACTTGCTATTTGATGCATTTTTGACACGTTTAAGCCCCGTTAACCCCATTTCAAAGCTCTAAAATGAAGTTAAGTATAGGGAATTTAAAATGTGCTCAAAATATCTCGGATGTCGGTTCGTTTGGCCGTACGATTGCGTTGTTCGGTTAATTACGACGGAATGCGCATAAGCGCGAAAAACGATCCAAATGGCGTGACGAATGGATTTTTCTCATGCCAAACACTAAAATAAAATATTTTAGTGCTTACATAAATTTTTGGATGTCCAGATGTATTCAGAACGTAAGTTATGCGCGAAAGTGCAAACTTATGCACTTTTTGATACTTTTAGTCCCTGAATGACCCAAAAGTTTATTTTAGCATACCGAACCCCTCAAAGCCTATTTCTAAGATATGTAAAGGATATTTATGGTATGTTTAACTTGTGGTCATGTTCCGGAATGTCTGTTATAGTTCAAATTGGCATACTTTCGCAGTTTGTCAAATTTAGTCCCTGTAGGCGAATTAACTTGTTTTTGCCATACCAAAGCCTTCAAAACTTATTTCTAAGTTATGTAAAGATTATTTAAGGTATGTTAAGTATATGTTGATGTTCCGGAGTATTTTTCGCATTAAACTGATTACGTTTACGCACCAGTTCGCGTTTAACTCTCCAGAAAGCGATATAGAGTTTGAAATTGAATAAAAGTCAAAACATGAAAAATGTAAAACACAACCAAACAAACATTGGGATCAAATAACATTGTTTTATTGATAAAAGAACTGTTCACAATGATTACAAGCACAGATGTTACAATAATACTTCAAAATCGATTTGGGAAGCACTTAAAACTAAATATAAAGGAAGTGAAAAAATGATTAGGAGTAAGAAATCATTGTTAAAGAAAGAATTTGATTTGTTTAAAAGTTTGCCAGGTGAAGGTACTAAGAAAATGATTGTAAGATATTGTCACTTAGTTCGCTCAATGAATCTGTTAGGTATAAGTAATGACCGAGAAGAATGGGTCGACAAATTAGCTGATGCATTACCTCAGAAAGAATGGGGTACATTTTTGATGATATTGAAGAATACTGGAAGTTATGATGAGCTGACAATTTCTGAGTTCATTGAGAAGATTGAGGGACAGGATTTGGAACAACAAAAGATTGAAAGAATGACCAATCCTAGTAGTCAACAGGATGTGAAGATGTACTACAAAGGGAGTGTTCCAGAGTTTGAAACAAGTCCAAAAATTCAAACTGCTTTTAGTGCTAGAAATTCATCTGAAACTGTTGAACAAAGTCCAAGCAGCAGCAGTGGATTCTCTTCATATCCAAGTGTTAATCCTAAGAGTTCAACTTCAAGATTTCATTCTCAAAGCTCAAAAGGTGGTAATAGTTGTGTGATACAGTGCAACATTGCATTGAATCTTCCAGATGGTCAAAGTTTTTCTGAAGAAATTGCAAAAGATCACATGGCGTTACTTGCAACTGTGCTACAATCCTATGAAGGTTTGGTTGCTGGGAGGATCGGAAATCCTATGCTGACGAAAAAGGATTACGATCAGATAGACGCTGAAGAGATGGAGCTCATGGACATCAAATGGTGTCTATCTAGTGTCTTGAGGAGAGCAGAAAAGTTTAAAATGATCACAGGGAGAAATGATTTTCTGGATGCACATGTGTCTACTTTGGGTTTTGATAAATCTAAAGTTACTTGTTTTCGATGCAGGGAGAAAGGTCATTTCAAAAGAGAATGCAAAAATCAAGAGGCTAGTGGAGCAAAGAATCCATTTGGAAAAGATGACTACTATCGGAAAGCCATATATCAACAAGTTGCTCATCAACCATATCAACAAAAAGAAACACAAACTGCTCATGGGAAGATGATTGAAGATGCAAATAGGAAAGCTTATTCTGGCATTATTAATCAAGATGATGAGAAAATGGCTCCAGGTTTCAATTGGAACAAATACATATCAGCTGATAGTAAAGCATGTCTAATAAATCAAGATGATGAAAAATTACCTGAAGGGTTCAGCTGGGATCAGTTTGCAGATGAAAATGGAAATTTTAAAGCTTTCATTGCAAAGATAGTTCAAGAACTGGATTTGTTTACAGAGTGGATGAAAGCAATTGGTGTTGATGAGAAGAAACAAGAAGAAGAATCTGTTTCATCGGATGAAAGTTCAGAAGAAGCAACTGTTGTTGATCAAACATCAACTGATTCTGGTTCTTCAGATGATAATTCTGAGAAGGAAATAGAGTTTGATAAATCACCAACTAATGACAGTGGTGATGATGAGAAAGAAAAACATATTAACATTGCAAAGGCTCATTTATCTTCTGGAAGTTTTCAATTCTATTTTGCAGATCGCTTGGAAAAACTGAAGGAGAGACGTGCAGCAAAAGAACAAAAGAAATTAAAGAATGAAAGTGTTGATAAAAAAGAAGAGACTGTCCAAAATGAAGAAGTTAAAGATGAGGAGATGGTTAAAACAGAAAAGGTGATTGAGATTGAGAAAGCCGTTGAAGTGGAGAAAATAATCGAAGTAGAAAAGATTGTGGAAGTCATCAAACCTTGCTTGAAGTGTTTAGAACCTTGCAAGCAATGTGCAGAAAAAGATGAGAAACTGAGCGAGCAAGAAAAGATGAAAGAACAATTATTGTTCAATCTCAACTACGTGAAAGAATCTTATGATGTGCTAAACTGAACAGTAATTGGTCTTCAAAAGACGAATTCTGAGAGAGAGGATGCCTTAACTATGATGAATGCTACAATGATGGAAAAGCAAAAAGCCATAAATCATTACATCGAAGAGTGTGCCAAGTTAAAGCAGGAGTTGGAGATAGAAAAGATTGAAAATGAAAGAATTAGACGATTGCTGTTAAGCTATTCTAGTTCTGATTATTTGATTGACCGAATTTATCCAACTGTTGCAGGTTTTGAAGTGTTTAAAGATGATCAAGAGAAGCCAAAGGAGAAGAAGGATACTGGTAAGAAACCAAGTGTTCAGTACAATAAGTGTCCGCCTCCAATTTGGGAAGGGTATTCGCCTAGAAAACCGAATGAGGAGCAAGTCGAAAAAGCAGTAAATATAAAGTTAAAGTCTGATGTAACCGATGAATTACCAGAAAACATTGACGTCGTTTTTACATCGTCTGACACTGATCATGAGTCCGAGTTAATAAAAAAGGTGGTCGATCAGGTGTTGGATACAGACGAGGAGTCGGAGTTAAAGTCTGAGTTAAAGTCCGAGTCTGGGTGTTCAAGTTCGTCCGTCAAAAGTTCGAGTTTGTCGGTCAATAGTTCAAAATCGTCGGTTAAACAGGTATACAATAAAGAATTCCTGTTATCAAAATCTAATTTGAATGACGAAGCAATCAAAGTGGCATATATATTGATTGATTCAGACAAATTATATTCTGATGAGGAATTTCCAATAAGAAGTGTTAATTTTGAAAAGATCAAAAAGGTTTTCAAACTTACAGAAATCAAAATTTCTGAAATAAAAGATATAAATCTTACTGAGAAACCTATAAAATACACTTCAAGAGTTCAACAATGGTTAAACAAGAAAAAATGTTACGGTTTTGGTTCTGGTTTTCAAAAGAAACTAAACCATAACGGTAATTTTAAAAAGAAAGGTCTTGGATTTATTCCACCAGAAAATTATAAAAATGAAAAATATGTCCGAGATTTTAAATAAAAAATGAAATTTGTTTCAGGGACAAGCTGTGAAGAGGAATCAAAAAGCTCATTCTGGAAACAATCAAACAGAGAATTCCTTGCCAAGAAGCAAGAGAATGTGAAGAATGTAGCTAATCAAAGAAAGGAGACAAGAATCTGTTTCAAATGCAATGAAGCTGGTCACATTGCATGGAATTGTTTTCAAGCAACAAAGACAAAACAGGAAGTCTCTAAGAAACTCAAAGGAAAAGCTGTTGAAAAAAATGAGCCACCAACGGAAAATTTAAAATTTTTGAAAATTCAACATATGAAGTTGGTGAATGTTCAAAGACTCATTTTTATCAAAAGAGAGCTAAACATGACAACCAAGTGTGGGTTGTTAAGAAGTTTCATGAGAAAATTGGCAATGAATCTGATTCCACAAAGTCAGATGAGCCATATGTGGAGGTTAAAGATGAAAACTCAGTACTGCCAATGGATGATGTTCATTTTCCACCATTGAGGGATGAGAATTTTAAATCAAAAGTTGGAAAAGTTGAAATCTCAAATCAATTTTTTTCTGAAAAGAATGAATTTGATATTGAAAAAGTTTTTAATGGAAACGTGAAAAAGATTTTTGGGAAAATGGTTGAGGGTAAAGTCAAAGGGGTAAAGGATTTCTATGAAACAAAGAAAGCAACTTTTTACCCAATTGAAGTTGAGGAGGAAACATCCAAGTTTGGTGAAGCTTGGATGTCTGTTTTTCACAAGTAAACATTCGGACTTGCCGGAGCTCCCAGGTTTATATGCGTGGAGCAGGAATCGTCATCTTTCTTGGTTGATAATCTTACAAGTGGTACAGTTGGTAAAGATACAGGTGGTATTTTCTTAAACTGTTATATTTTTCAAGTGGTTGAAGAAATTTTCAACTGCAAGTGGGAAATCAGGGTCATTAAGTTGAACTTGATTTGACCATACATACAAGTGATTGTTTGGAAGACAATATGATGAACCCCGAACTTTACAAGTGATAAAATCAACAATAACTTATTTTCCGGAAAAATCATTTTGGTTAAAACAAACTTAAGCGTTTTGAAATCATAATGAGAAAATAGTTTGTTGTAAGGGGAAGTTTGGATTATTTATGCCAAGTGGATGGCGATTTGAAGAGATTCGATATCGGTTGTTAATTTTTCTTGTACAGTTTGTTTTCAAATTTCCTTTAATGTGTTTGCATTTTAGGGGGAGTAGAAATTTTCAGAAAATCCAAAAACATTAGAAAATTTGAAAAAGGCAAAAACATGATAAAATTCAAAAATGAGTTTTAGTGTCAAAGAAGAGGAAATGATAGTACATCAGTAGACAGTTACAGTATGCTAAAGAAATGTAATGTTTAAATAGCGTTAAACGGTCTCACTGATGATATGCCGACAGGTTTTTACACATTTAGCAAGCTTTTTCGGGATATAAACTTAAATTTAAACTTGCTTATTTCGTGGGGAACACTACTTGGATATATAGGTAACCCCTGAAATCTCGTTTGAAAGGTCCCTCTTTCTGAGATACTAGGTCTTTATGCTCAGTAATATCTGGGGTATTATCCCGGGACTTCTGATTTTGCGGAAGCAATGGCCTAGTCCACGGAGAATACTTTACTGCTTGCTTGAAATATAGCGCCGCCCTCAGCATAAAATGATGAGACAATAAAATTGCTAATCAATGCTGTTGTAAAAAAGATCCTCTAAAGGGGACCCACCAAAAGTCAAGCCGTCATCTCTCTGCTGAACGGAAGTTCTGACCTGAGGTCTCACGGTTTCGCATCTAACCCCTTACAGATATCATCTGTGGTATACTCACCTGTAAGACTGAATATTGGGATCTGGATACGGGAGTATATTCAAGAGGTGGGACACATGAATGAGTTTAAGTTCTTAAAACACCTAACTCATATCCTGAATAAGTTGAAATTTGTGTGAAAATTTAAGTGGATCAGTATATCGGCAATCTAAGTGAATTGTTTAATTCTTAATGTGTAACTAAGCTCAACGGTACTTGTGACTTATCATAAACTGATATGATCCTCTTACACAAACTCACAAAAATATTGTATGTAAATATTTCTTTACTGCTTTTCATTTCTGTTATCTCAAAAAATCCAAAAAGATTTTAGCGTGTTTTAGCATAAACTTTGAAAAATTCAAAAAGATTTTCAACAACTGATATTGGAGAGCTGATTGTCAAAATTCTAAGTACTAAACATGATGAGAATGTAATGAGGGGGAGATTGTGTTTAAATGAGAAAATTTTTTGAATATTTTTCGGTACAAGTGGTTCATCAGAAATATCCTTGATAAATTATTCTGGTAAAATTTGAGAGAGAATCTGTATGGATAAATTTGTCAAATGATTAAATCTGTGAAATTTATTTCTGGGTTAAGAATGTGCAGGTGTAGCTAGGTTTCGATCCTGAACCTGAAGAAAGAGCACAAAGCCAGGTTCCTATACCTGAGGACTATGTGATTTCAAAAGCCAGACTGCGATCCCAGTAAATCGATAGGGGGAGTCTGAAGACATCCTGAGAAGTAGATTGTTCGAGGGGAGTCTGTTGATACTAAAGAGAAGAGAGGATTTGAAAGAGCCCGAAGACTGATAAAGAGTGAAGACGTTGAAGACTCGACACTTAAGACTCGTCAACATTCGAGGGGGAGTCTGTTGGTGCATGCGTCTGTCAACTTCGTCTTGTATCGAGTCTTACATTACAATTGTTAGATCAGGGCGCGTTATACGAGAAATAGGGTAGGTTTTATGAGTATTTGATGTAATTTCGTTTGAACATGACATGTGACACCTTTAAACGAAATTAACATGTGTAATTTCGTTTGAAGTGACACATGCCACTTTCAAACGAAATCACTTGCCCTATAAATACTTGATGTCTTGATTTCATTTGGAACTTTCCGGTTTGTGCAACGAAGTGCTGCCGAAGTGTTGTCAGGTTGTAAAACGTTATCAAATCTATCATACAACAGTTTAAAGTGTAAATCTAGCTGAATTGAACTCTACACGTCTGTTTCCGCCTTTCGTGTTGAGATAAACTCTTCTGATCGACTCGTTCGGGTCTGAAAACGATCCTACATTAACAAGACTAACAAACCAACACATGATTTGTTAATCAGAAAACAGTTTCTGTCGTTACCCACATTACCCACCAAAGGGATAGTCCGATAACGGGATTTGTCAGATCCTATGGTACCATAACATACTACTGGTCGGCTTGATCATAGTTAATGAATGTCATTTGAATGTCTTTCGACTAATGCCCCAACAAGTTCGTTCACATTATTGAAATCATCATGTTTTATATAAACCATAGCATTTGTTTATGAAAACTCGAAAAGCATTTAGCACATATGAGTCACCCCAAAACAATTGAAAGCACAAAAGAGGGGAGCTATGTACTCACTTGAGATTGCAAGTGTTTTGGTCAAAAATTACCGAAGCAATTTAGTGATCAAATTAGTTAAGTGAGGTAGTGTGCTAAAATTATGTGTGAAAAATATGTTAACCAAGTTAGTTGTAAAAACAGTTTCAGGATACGGCTCAAGATATAGAGTTGTATCTATGATCAAACAATGAGCAGAAAAGTAAAGGTTGACACGTGATGTACGAGGAAAGCCCTTGATCAATCTAGATCGCCGGCATAAAACCTCGGGAGCTGACAATCGCAGCTGCCTTGTTCTTCTATTGCTTCAAATATCAGGATACAGTGCAGGATGTGGTGCGGATCAACTATGTGTTACAATGTAATTCGAATACAAGTGTTGTGCGTAGTGTTTGCAGTGAGCTAGAGAGAAAGTGTTTGAAAATGTGAAAGTTGAGTGCCTTAATCTGATCCGCCCCCATCTATTTATAGTAAAACAAATGTAACAAACTATCCTAAATAATCGGGATCCAGCGAATATTCCTCAGTCGAACGTTGTAGACCTGGTCTTTCGGGTTCAACGTCTCTCCCATAACAAATGCGTCCGAGTCTTGAGGAGACGAAGTCCATTTGACCGTTGGCAAGTCCCAGTCTTTAACCTGCACGTGATTAATTCGATCAACCTCAGGATATCGCCCAAGATGTTAGCAATATCCTCGTCCAGCATCCTGGTCACAAATAAACAATAAAAAGCAGGATATTGGTCAAGATATGTATGCTTAGAAAATGACCCATAACAATTGTCCCCAAATATATCGGTTGGTATACCAATCCAACGGATATATTTTAAAAGTTTTATCCCGTAATTCAAGGCATTTAAAACGAAGCGACGGTCAAGATCACATCATAACCTCCAACGCGCTTTTAGCTCAATGGAGATCCACAATGCCCCTATATCTTCTCTCTTCTTGTTTGAAAAGCAGATATCTCCAACAGAGTCTCCAGGTAATTCCCCATTTCTCATTCACTTTCTGTCAATTTTTCTTGCCTCATTCGTAATGGCTGCCGAGACCTTCACTCAGCAGAATCTTCTCAAAAATCCTGAAAAGGAGGTCTGCGCTTTCGACAACGCAGACATCGCGGCTTTGAGAGCTTCCGGTGCTTTCCCTGATAACACGGTTTTTAGATCGTTCGATCGGTCAATTCGATCGGATGTTTCTTCCACAGATTGGGTCTGCTTTCCAACATACCCTTTTTCGCTGGGTCTTCGATACCCCTTTCCCGAATTCATGATGCAATTCTTCCGAACCACCGGCATTTCTTTTGCTCAAACCATGCCCATGGTTTGGAGAGTATTAATCGTACTTAACCAAATCAAAAACCTTCACTGCCCTGACCTCCGCATCGAGGATCTGCCTATTGCTTATCGCCTCCGATCCCACAGCTCCAGCCGGTTTTTCCTTTTCTCGACCTCTAGCAAACCCCTTATTCTTAAAGCCACCAAAAACGAAGATGGATGGCAACGCAAATTTTTCTTTGTCAAACGAGACTCCATTGCTGAGGGTGCCAGCCTTCCGGTGGAGTGGTTAACCACCGGTAGGGTAATAAATGTTCTCATGTACCTTTAGATTTTTATCTTTTACTAATATCCTTCTTTTCGATTCTTATGCAGTGAATTTCAAGGAAGTAGCTCCCCCTACCGCTGAATCAGAGGGAAGAATCAAAACTGTTTATCAATTACCTGCAATAGACAGGAGTTTCACCACACACGTCCCGAGTTCCAGTCAATACTCGTCATCTGAAATGTCTGGTAAGGATTACTTTTAAAATAGTTAGTTAGTATAGCATAGTAGAATAATAATAATAATAATGTAAAAATTTTTCCTTTACGTAGCACCGGCTAAGATCCCTGAAGTCTTTGATCTCGACGAGTTGGACAGCTATTCTGATCAGGTTCAGATCAAGAAGGAACCTAGTCCTAAGGCCACAGCCTCATCCAAACCCAGTGGTTCTAAGGCCATTGCCATTATCAAACCCTCGCCAGCTACCAAGCCCCGGAGTTCAAGCTCCAGTAAAAGGAAAGAACCCGATTCCCCCATTATTTCTGACACATTTCCCTATGAGAACTATGGGTTCACCGAAGCTAGCAAGTTTATGACCTCCTTTCTCAACCAGGTTAATATTCTCAAACCATATTTTGCGGCTTATGCCATTCACACGGATTTATCAATACCTTTCTTCTTATTTTTGCAGGGTCTTGAACGTCTGGTTGATCTGTATCAGGAATCCTGCGGGCTCAACAAGACACTTGAATCTAAATTAAAGAAAGCTGAAGTCACGATCTCCGATCAAGGCATGATTGCAGCCGCCAAATCTCGTCATTACGAGGAGAAGTTCAAGACTATGATTCAAGAACACCAGACTGCTCTCAACAAAGCTACTCTTCAAGCCCAAGCCAATCTTGAAGCTGCCCATGCGCAACATGAACGGGATATGATCAGCTACCGTGACAGCCTTAAGAGCTCCGTCGTCACTTCTCTTCTCCAAGCCAGGCTGAAGATGGCCCATGAAGCCAAAACACTAGGTTTTGAATGCCCTTCTTGGGACATTGGTGCCTGGGAAACAAAGCTAAAGAATCTTGGAGGCATTTCCACCACACCAGCTGCCGAAGGATCTTCTAAAGTAGCAGAAAAAGCTAACGATGCTGAAAGGGATACTGAGGGGGATCCTGAGACGGATGCTGCTGAAACTACCGCAAACAAAGATGGCACTACCCCCTAAAAATTATTTCCTTTTGTTTGAACGATTTTATGTCTTATGAACAATTTTTATTTTCGTATCAAAACAATTTGATAGCCGAAGGCGGATGGATCCTGGGTTTCAGGATGAAGCCTTTGGTTATCAGCTAGTACCGTTTATTTCCAATAATTTCATCTTTCATTTTTCTTGTTATCACTTTTTGTCTTTCTTATTACAGACCTTATATTCAGTGATACATCATGAAAAGAATTTTACTAAGTAGGATTTCTAAAAATTCAATCACCTTTAGAAAAAATTAAAAGATAGTCCATTTTAAAACCTGTTATGACGATACTTGCTTGATTAAAGTTTCAGACTAGTACCGGTTTCATATATCTTAATCAAATATCCTGAAAAGTATTTTAAAAAATATTTCGGGAATATATCCCGAGAATTTATCCTAATCAGGATGTTTAACCTTTTATAAAACATAGTACTGTTAAAAACTTAAACAATGTTTACAAAGGAAAGATCGTACAAGGAATAGGGTATAACCCTATTTTTAAACGTCAATCCCCTTGTAACTCTTCCAATAAAGATGTCCCATGTCTGAGACACTCAGTGTATTAGGTCCGAGCTTTATCTTTTGAGCTTTACACAATTGCCTCGGTAGGGATGTCCCCTGTGCACAATGTCTTCGAATACTTAGAAATATTTTGGTCATCAATTCCAATTGTATAGACAATTTTTCGTGTTACAGGGGTAAAACCCAAAAATGTACTGGAGATAAATCCCTCGTATCCTGGGGGAAATCCCAAATTTTCGTGCGCTACAGGCGGGAGTGTACAAACTCCAAGGCTTAGAAAGGTGAAAACCTTTAACCCTTAGAGAGTATGAAAATACCCTTTCGTGAGAGAGGGTGATCAATCCTCATATACCTTTAGGATTCAGGATATAGCCAATAGTAACAAAATTGTCAGCCACTTTTACATGGACTGGTCCCGCCACCTTGAACTATTCCCGAATAACTTGCGCTCCAGGCGGGGTGTTTAAACCCAATTCAGAAGAAAGGTGAATACCTTTAAACCTGTGACGGGATCAGGATCCCTTAAACGTGAGAGAGGGGGCCAATCCTCTAATCTTTCGAAGTATCCTGAGTGAGCATCCTGGAGCTATATCCTGGAGCATACACTGCAAAACATCCTTAAACTAAGGTGGGTGTTAGCTTGGCTAACACCCCTCCGATGCTTAAGTCAGTACTGGGTTCAAGATAATAAACAAATATATTTAAAAGAGATAGAATACATACCATTCTAAGATATAAATTAAATTCTATTCTTACTTGAAATAGAGCTTTAAGCGTATTGCATTCCAGGATCTTGGTAGCATATCCCCCTCCATATCCTTGAGTCGGTATGCACCTTTTCCTGATTCTGATTCAATCTCATATGGTCCTTCCCATTTCGGAGCCAGCTTTCCATCAGCAGGATTGGTAGTATTCTGAAAAGCTTTTCTTAACACCCAATCTCCAACTCTGAACCTTCTAATCCTTATATTCTTGTTGTATGTTCTGGATATCCTTTGTTGATATGCCGCCATTCTCAGCCGTGCTGCATCTCTTGTCTCATCAATAGTATCCAGCTCCTAGCATAGGACCTCAGGATTCTGCTCAGGATTCCGGAGGTTGGATCTTGCTGTGGGTATCACCATTTCTGTCGGGATCACTGCTTCTGCTCCAAATACTAAGGAAAACGGGGTTTGACTAGTTGCATTTTTTACCGTCATTCTATCAGCCCACAAAACAAAGGGTAATTCTTCTGCCCATCTCCCTTTCTTGGCCCCTAATCTTTTCTTCAAGTTGTTGACAATTATCTTGTTTGAAGATTCAGCTTGTCCATTTGCTTGAGGATGTACAGGAGTAGACGTAATCATTTTGATTCCACAACTCTTGCAAAAGTCAGTAGTCCTCTTACTTATAAACTGAGAACCATTGTCACAGATTATCTCGGCTGGTACTCCGAATCTTGTCAGGATATTTCTCTTTATGAAGGATACCACTTCTTGATCCCTGACTTGGAAAAATGCCTCGGCTTCAACCCATTTGGAGAAATAATCTGTCATTGCCAACATAAAAACCTTCCCTCCTGGAGCCTTTGGAAGCTTTCCCACTATATCCATACCCCACTTCATAAATGGCCAAGGGGAAACAATAGGATATAATGGTTCAGCAGGCTGATGCAGTATGTTACTATGTCTTTGACATGCATCACATCTTCGAGCATATTCTGCGGCATCTTTTCTCATTGTCGGCCAATAATATCCTGTCCTTAATACTTTTGAGAATAATGACCTGCCCCCAGTATGGTTACCACAATCCCCTTCATGTATATCTTGAAGTACTTCTTTTGCTTCAGGATCCTCCAAGCACCTCAAATACGGTCCTGCAAGAGATTTCTTGTATAAAACATTATTTATAATAGTGAATCGTGATACCTTCATCCTAAATGCCTTAGGATTTTCATTTTCGGGGATGTGTCCTTCCTTGAGATATCTCATGATTGGAGCCGTCCAGGATTTAGGATCCTCTTCAGGATACCCTGCGCCAGGATCCTGAATACCCACTACTTCTTTATCCTAAGGATTCGTTGCAGGATACAAGATATGTAATATTGGTATTTGGGTTCCTTCCGGTATCCTTATCGATGATCCCAAATTTGCTAATGCATCTGCTTCAGCATTATCTTCCCTTGGTACCTGTTCAAGTGTAAAAACATCGAAATATCCTGCTAATTTTTTGAGAATATCGAGGTATTCGATT
>JARYGA010056971.1:0-26503 GCA_030545235.1 Helianthus tuberosus
ATTTAAGAAAATACTTAATTTTTACTGATTGCCATTTGGTGATTACGTGTTTTATTATTTGAATATTTGTTTACAGTATGGGTAAGCAAAGACTCTCAGACATCTATCATAAATTAGATAGTTCACCAAAAGAAAAAGGAACTTCATCCTCAAAATACCCAACAGATACTGAGGAAGGAATATTTGTCTGTAAGGCACAGTATGAGAAACCACTTTCTCCTAATAAAAGAAGTTTGATTATTAGGAAAAGTCAAGAAAAAATAAAGAAGCCACAACCAAAAGAAGTAAGGATGCCTAAGGAGACACAGGAAATAGGCAGTAACCCACCATGGGAAGATGAATTAGATGAAAAATGGGCAGATCTCTATATGTTAGCCACTGTAGCAGTAAATGCAAAATTTTAAATACCCTGACCCAGTATTAGCACCCATATCATCTACAAGCCAGAAACTTTAAAGAAAATTTTACCCAGTAAATAAATAAGTTTACAATAAACCTTAGTATATTTTGAATTTCAGTTATGATTTGTATTAAAAGTCACAGTATGTGCAATAATATTTAAATAATTATATTAGCTACTCGTCTGTTAAATTTTTAACTTAGCATTTTGTGTGCATTTTGCATATATGCTAAACAGCATGAATGAGTTATCTGAAGCCCTTCAGAATCTCAATCTTTATCCTGTGAAAGTGGAAGTTTCCGGAGACTTTACTGGTTACTTACCCGATGTGGAGGAACCTATGGAATTTCAAGTTCCACCTCCGGAGAAACCAAAACCCAAGAAAAGGAGAAGATTTGTAGGTTGGAGGCGTGTACGCAGGAGGAAACCAGTAACTAGGAAAGTTCCTAAAATAGAAAATCACATTGATAAAGGAAAAGGGATCGAGATTGAGGAAAATGCTAGGCAAGTAGAAATGGAAATTGGGGAAAGTTCTAAGCAAATCGAGGAGTTGCCATTACAGGAGGAATTGGATCGCGTATTGGCAAGCTGTGATATTCTCAGGCCTATCAATAATAACCTCTTTCCTTATCCTGCCGAAACCCAACTTCCAATAAATTTGGAACCAGTCATCCCAGAACGTTTGATCCATACCCAACCTTTAGGATAAATGGACGAGTGGTGGACTAACGACTGGCAATTTCAAAACCTCCTCAATAACCCTTATACCTTTTTCCCTCAGTTCGACCCAGAACCTATACCAAACCCACCAATGAGTAATGAAAATTTAGCTGAACTCCGCCACTTTGGCGAGGAACTGGTGAATGCAGGGAATAGGATCTGGGAGGTGGGAGAATAGATCTCCTAGAAGTACGACGAGAGGGAACGTCATTTCTAAGGGCCAGCTGACAAGAGATAGTGTGGTTGTGAAACTGTGATTGTATAATAATAATAATAGTAGTAAAATATAATCTTGTAAAATAACTAAAAAATAAAACTTGTGTAAAATAACCAGTGTGTACGGATGCATAATATAATATATAAAAATGGAAGTCAAGAAATCGACAATTTTGGGCTATACATGTGTTGTGAAATTATGTGATTGTTTTGCATATAATTGTTATTTATTCTATGTTAATAATTATATTAATTACCAGATGGAACACGCTAGTAATGAACCAGTTAACGAAGTTAACCAATCAGAGCAAAATCAAGGAGATCAATTTATGACTAGGCAAGATATCGAGAATATCGTTGCTCAAGGAATAGCCAATGCTATTCCAGCAATCCTTGCTACTGCCCAGAAACCTGTTGAACTTCAACAAATTATTCCTAGTAAACGTACTCAAGAAGATAACTTCAGTAATAGTGTAAACGAAGGTGGCAATCATACTAATCACGATAATGATCCATGGCAGGCCCCACTCCCTAAGAAAATGAAAGCTGCAACGCCTGGTTGCACTTATAAAGAATTTCTTGCTTGTAAACCAGCTGAATTTGCAGGCAATGAAGGGGCGACTGCAGCACTGCGTTGGTTGGAGAAAACCAAAGCAGTAATTATGATAAGTAAATGTGCTGAGTAAGACAAGGTCAGGTATGCACCGCATCTTTTTAAAGAAGGAGCGCTAGAATGGTGGAATACGGTACTTCAAGCCAAAGGAAGAAATATGGCCTATGCCATGAGTTGGGATGAATTTAAGTAGCTAATGGAAAGAAAATTATGTCCCGAATATGAAAAGGAACAAATGGCGAATAAGTTCCTGAACCATCGGATGATGGGTGTAGATTGTCGAGGGTATACTTCGACATTCTTTGAGAATGCGAGAATGGTACCAACGCTGGCTTCGCCAGAACCGGTACTTATTTCCCGCTATATTTGGGGATTGATTGGTGAAATCCGTAATATCATTAAAGCTGCGAGACCTCGCACTATTGACGATGCGGTAGAATTAGCTAACACCCTAACTGATGAGTTGGTACGCACAAGTGAAGAAAACCGGAAAAAGGAAGTAGCCCAAAAGATTACCCAAGGATTTCGTGTGGGTAACCGTAGTAGTTTCAAGAGAAAAGGAGCTGGGCAATCTTCCACTGTTCCATTTTGCAATGCCTGCAAAAGAAAGCATTTTGGAAGATGCAAAGGGTATTGCAATTTCTGCAAAATCCCAGGGCATCAAGAAGAAGATTGCAGAAAGAAGAAAGCAACAGTTTGCTACAACTGTGGAGAAGCTGGACATTTCAGGCCAGATTGCCCGAAATTGATCAAACTAGCCGATAACAAAGCCAAACCTGCAGAAGGAACTACCAAGAAGAGCCTTCCAGTTAACTACTCAGGAAGCCGAGCTAATCCCTGACGTAATAGCTGGTACGTTCCTAGTTCACGACGTTTATGTAAAAGTATTATTTGACTCTGGTGCAAACCAAAGTTTTATAAATACTTCATTCTGCCAAGCTCTTAATTTACCCTTAACCAACCTTAGGTAGATTTTTACAGTCGAAACAGCAGATGGAAATTCTGTTAACATAGATAAGGTTTTGCGAGAAGGAAAAATAGAACTCTTAGGTCATAAATTTTCTGCAAACCTGTTACCTATGAATTTAGCTGGATTCGATGTGGTGTTAGGAATGGATTGGTTAGTAGCCAACCATGCTCGAATTCTTTGTGATAAAAATGCCATAGAAATATATACACCTACAGGAGAGGTAATTTTAATTACAGGAGATAAACCACGAAAGCCACTGAAATTCATTTCAGTAATGAATTGGCCAGTTATTCAAGAAAACAAGAAGTAGTGTATATTATTTCAATAATCATTAACACGAAAAATAAGGAACTTAAGGAAATTCCAGTAGTCTCAGAATACTCAGTTGTATTCCCAGAAGAACTCCCGGGATTACCACCCGACAGAGAAGTAGAATTTAGGATTCATCTAATTCCTGGAACTACACCAATAGCCAAAGCACCTTACCGGTTAGCACCCACTGAAATGCTAGAACTGAAAAAGCAATTAGATGAGTTGCTCGGTAAAGGATTCATACAACCGAGTTCATCCCCTTGGGGGGCACCTGTGTTGTTTGTGAAAAAGAAAGATGGTTCAATGAGAATGTGTATCGATTATAGAGAATTGAATAAGGTTACAATTAAGAATCGATACCCATTACCTAGGATTGATGATCTTTTTGATCAACTTCAAGGAGCTAGATACTTTTCTAAGACCGACTTGCGCTCCGGATATCATCAATTAAAGGTACAAGAAGAAAACATACCTAAAACTGCTTTTAGAACTAGGTATGGTCATTATGAGTTTACAGTCATGCCCTTCGGACTAACAAATGCACCTGCGGCATTCATGGACATGATGAATCGGATCTGTAAACCATATTTGGATAAATTTGTAATTATCTTCATCGATGATGTACTTATTTATTCCAAAAGTCAGGAGGAGCATTGTGAGCACTTGCATGCACTCTTAACTTTGTTAAGAAAGGAAAAGCTTTACGCCAAATTCTCGAAGTGTGAATTTTGGCTACAGGAAGTGCAATTTTTAGGACACATGGTGAATCACGAAGGTATTCACGTAGATCCCTCCAAAATTGAAGCAATCACCAAATGGAAAGTTCCACAATCAGCTATGGAAATTAGAAGCTTTTTTGGATTAGCTGGATACTATAGGCGCTTTATTAAGGATTTTTCTAAAATAGCAGTGCCATTAACTAAGCTAACCTGTAAAGCAGTTAAGTTTGAACGGGGACCGAGGCAAGAAGAGGCCTTTAGGATTTTAAAGCAAAAGTTAACAAACGCCCCAATTTTAGCTTTACCAGAAGGAACAGAAGATTTTGAAGTTTACTGTGATGCTTCTAAGCTAGGATTAGGATGTGTGCTAATGCAATGCAAGAAGGTAATTGCGTACGCTTCAAGGCAATTGAAAAAGCACGAGGAAAACTATACGACTCATGACTTAGAACTAGGAGCCATATTTTTTGCCCTTAAGATTTGGAGACATTATCTGTATGGAAATAAGTTTACTGTCTATACGGATCATAAAAGTTTAAGGTACATATTTGGGCAAAAAGAATTAAACATGAGGCAGAGGAGAAGGATGGAAATACTAAGCGACTACGACTGTGATATTCAATATCACGAAGGAAAGGCAAATGAAGTTGCAGATGCCTTAAGTCGTAAGTATCATGAAAAACAATGATGAATTTGTGCTCTTAGATTAAATCTACAATTAGATTTAATGGAACAACTAAAGATGTTCAAGAAACAGCAATCAAGGACGATGCTGAAGGAATGAAATGACGAATAAAGGAATTAGAACAAGGAAGTTTCCATAAGAAAAGGATTTGGGTACCTAAACAAGGAAAATTAAGAGAAAAGATTTTAGAAGCAGCTCATAAATCTAGGTATACCATGCATCCTGGTAACAATAAAATGTACCAAGATTTAAGAAATAATTTCTGGTGGATAGGAATGAAAAAGGACATCACTAGATATGTTTCTAAGTGTCTTACTTGTTCACAAGTTAAGGCAGAACACCAGAAACCTTTGGGTCTACTTCAACAATTAGAAATGCCTGTATGGAAATGGGAGCTCATAACAATGGACTTTGTTACTGTGACAACTGGCAAAAATAATGGTAATTCCGTACAACTTAAACACTTGATTTAACGTTAATTTCTCTCTTCACGATTTAATTATTGCATGATTAGGTCGTATAAGTTCTAGCAATCATAGGACATGGTTAAAAATGCTAAACAATATTAACACAATCGCTATGTCGCGAGAAAACCGCAAACTATGTCCTAATATGTTGGCAAAATGCTGAAAACACTATTCACCTGAGCACACTATTCATGCCAGCAAATTCCGAAAACTGTCGGAACGAGCAACGAAGGGCACGGACGCTCTTAGTAGATGGAATACGAATAAAAATCCCTAATTAGGGACGCTAAACATTTAAAACACCTTAACTTCCCGGTGAACGCTTACAATTGCACTTTGTCCGCTCTGCGCCAAAATATAACCTAAATAAATTTTCCGCGACGCAAGAACCTATTATTTTTAAGGTTCGCAGGACTTGTAAATAATATTTTACATCCTAAATAAGCTTAGGGATATCAATGGGATATTCGAAACACAGCTCCCGGTGTTATGCCGCAACTTTCACACATTGCCCAAGTTTGATGTGAATAAATTATATTCCTACCATCAAATTTCCTAAACTAGAAGGTTAGCGAACTAGTTAGCCATATTTTGGTGTCACAAACGCCTTGAATAAACGCTATAGCGTTGATGGTAAATTAAAACCATCGCTCCCGGTATTAAACTACGACCTTCGTATATCACCCGATATCGAACCGGTGAGCGAACTAGTAGTATTTTTACCATTCAAAACCAATACCCACTAAACTAAAAAAAAACTGATTAGAATTTATTTAAAATCTTAAACTATCAATAACACACTAAATACCCTAATCTATAATATATTATAAAGGAAAAGTGATGTACTAAAATGTAATTTTACATCATGTACAAGCTTTAGAACAACATGTACAAGAAAATAAAAGAGGTAAAAGTTGTATGTTCACCAAAGTTTAAGACACTCTAGGGGTAAAATTGAGAAATCCTTCTCTCGCACGCATTTAACATCCAGAGTCCGTTTCTTTCTTCATTGGCGCATCATCTTCCTCCCTTTAACCCTACGACGCAAACCGGAAACAAGTGAGACATCAACCGCCACCCATTAAATCCAATCCATTTAATCTTCTGCTTCTTTATATTGGTATGGCCACTATGATATCAGACGAAAGGAGATGATAGAAGCCCTAGCCGCCGCCTCCGGCCAATGGCGGACAGGGTACCGGCGACTGCGAGTTATTCAGGTAAGATGTTTCAAGTTACATGTTGGATTATCCATTTTTAATGCTCTAGATGTCTTGTGTTTTGGCTAATTGTGGCTGATATTTCTATATGTTGATGATGGTAGGTCGGCGGCGTTTGACATGGGGAAGCATATTGTTGTATCGATTTGCATACCGGAAGATAAATAAAGATGTTAGCAGACACCGAACCAATGTTTTATCAACCAATTTATATTTGTTTACTTTCTAAAATTGGGTTGCATATGAAAACTATCATTGTTTTCGTTCAGAATGTGATTGGTGAATGATAACATAAGGTATTGTCGTTCTTGCATTCCATCATGTTTTTTCTTGTATGGTGAGCTATAATAATGAAAATTCATTTCCATTTCCTTCTCCAACCATCAACCACCTTATGACTCTTCTCATATTTTCAGTGAAAACTTAAAAAATAGAATAAAGTTTTATGATCTCTCTTGATTTTTGGGGTGTGAGGATGTAGATCTTGATTTTTGTTTTAAATCTTATTTTACATTTTTTAGATGATGAGGCCTATTACTTTAATTAGTTCCTAGATTCAAGTGGAGGTGACTTAATGTGTGGTTGGTTGAACAAATTCGTTGTGGAATCAAATTAGGTACTTATTTCATTTGGCAACAAAAATATGGGCAGATGTCAAATATTCCGATGGGAGCCTATGTATCACTCTTGTTTGAGAAATAAGGAGGAACTAACCCAAAAGATTATGCAAAAGACACTGCTAGAGGTGAAAAGATTGGGCAGTTTTTTTCTAGAGCTTGCTAAAAATAATGCCATGTTTATTTTATGAAATGATAACATAAGGTATTGTTAGTGTGCCAGTTTTTTTTCTAGAGCTTGCTAATATAGAAGGTGCTTAAAAACACCCCTCTGAGTTAGTGTGCCGGGTAATGGGTCAAAACAAACAGTTTTTTTTTTTAAATATGGATAAAACCATTCTGGGTCAAGCCAACAGTATAATTACTCTTTCTCAGCATTTAAGGCATCAACTCATTTATCTAGAGGTTTATTACCTGGCCACGTCACATATTCGAAAACTTTAGTTAAATTTTGCTTTCAAGTTTTTAAACACCTAACCTGAATTACAATGTTGCAGTGACTCAGTTGATGAGTTATAGCGGCTGAAAGGAAGGCTAACTTAAATAATGAGCAACTGTGATGCAGCTGATGCTTTGTGTCTTCATTTTTATATAGGTAAATGTAGTTGATGCTGATGCTTTGTGTCTTCATTTACCCCCTTTTAGTTTTTAACCTAAACGGGTTCGCTGAAACTGACCCGTCCTGCAGTTTGTGTAACCACAGTTAAAAACAAAATGAAGGCTAACTTAAAATGTAGCTGATGCTTTGTGTCTTCATTTTTATACAACTAAAAGGGGGTAATATGATTAAAGGAAGGCTAACTAATTTTTATACAGGCTAACTTAAATAATGAGCAGCTGATGCTGTTCATATGCTTTTGGTATTCCTTTTCATGTCTTGAATATTTTATTTATTTCTTGTCACATTGCTGAATTGTAAGTTGAATTCGTTTTATAGTACTATGTTCATCTTGGAGTGATATCTGGTGATTTAGCAAGATTTGAGTAGTGGGAGATTTAGTAAAGACTTATCGAGATATCTGGTGATTCTACCAAATCTTAGGTAATTGTTTTTTAAAATTATATTGTTCTTTAAAATTCTAAATACATAGAGAGAGGAGTATGGGACGGACCAAGAGAGTGGAAGGGGTAGTTTACTATTAATGTTTTTTCATTACATTTACCTCTGTTATTATTATTTTTTAACTCAAAAGTTGTATATACATTATTATTTTCTAAATAAAGCCATATCATAAACCAAAGGGGTGGTGGTTGTGACCCATTCGCAAAGGCAAAGCTTTTAAGACCAAGCGTAGTCGTAGCAAAATGGGGCCTTCTTTTGCCCGAAAACGCAAAACAACGCCCGAGTCGCGGCCCTCCGGGGCGTTTTTCTTGGATTTTAAAGTGTGTTTACATAAGGTTAAGATGTTTGTGTTAAAAGGGTATAATAGTAAAATTGTAGGTAGATATTGTTTAGTAGTTAGTTTACCCGCCCCGGTACGCCTAACCTGCATTTAATAACACGTAACCAACACTGCGCGCATAACCGACACCTAAACGCATGAAACGACGCCGAAATGCGCGTAACAGGCATTAAACACATGTATCTGGCACTGGTTACTCGTGTAAAGCCGGTCGTGTCGAGTGCTGCTTCAGTGCTTACCAGGCTGGGTTACGCACGTGTCCCAGCCCGGATACGCGTAACTAGAGTAAAAAACGCGTAATAGACGATTATGGCTATTTACTGCCGATGACCAACCACTGGGTTGAATGGGTCGTGTTCGGATCAGCCCACGAAATCTCGGTTTGTGTTCGGGTCCATATGTATGATACGATTTTCGGGTTCGGGTCGAGTTTGGGTTCGTGTAAATTTTCGGGTTCGGATAGGGTTGAACCCGCCAATCTGCGAACACGACCCGAACCACCACATTTAATCTCACTTGATATATGTATTTATCTGTTAGCAATCTGTTTTTTTTAAGAAAAATCTCGATATATGTGTTTGTCTGTTAGCAATCTGTTTTTTTAGAAAAATCGTGATTTTCTTTACGTATTTGTAGATTTTCTTTCCTGCAATGACCAAAATCATTTCAACTTTAGGTCCTCGGTCACATTTCATCTTTAGCAGTGTGACATCTTTTGTTTACACTGACAACATCAACGCCAATTGATAAACTAATAGACGGGTATAATGATGTAAATTATCGATGTTGTGATTGTCATTCATAACCTAACATAAAGCGGAACAATTTATAAACTAATAGACGAGTATAATGATGTAAATTATCGACTCCGCCGTAACGCGCGGGTTTCCCACTAGTTAATCTAATTACTAAAATATCTTCAAGTTATATTTATCACCACATGTTTTATTTGTAAAAAAAAATAAAAAAAAATAATCAAATCACCATACTTTGCCTATTTCCCATCATCCAAGATTTAGTATGATGATTATGAATGGTGAAATAAGATTGCTTTTGACCAATGTCTTAAGCCTTGAAAATTTTAACTTCATATTCTATCATACTCCACCATTTTGCAGCACATCAAGCCCCAAACACCCATACTTCCTCTATTTTCTAATAATTAAACACCCACATTAACCATTTTCCTCACTTAAACAATTAATTACTAGCCTTACAACCCCATTTTAAGGTGATATACGGAGCTACAAATCATGAAGAAGCACTAGGAGGCACCTTGGTGCATCTACATCTTCATCTTCTTCTTTAGCTTGTTTTCCTAACCTAGTGCAAAGTTGTAAGGCCACTTAACCTCCTTTCTTGCTCTTAATATTATGTAGATTATATATGTACAACTTGCCATCTTGAACTCCATGAGAAAAAAAAAATAATAATAAAGTCTAAAACTCTAAACATAAACTAAAAAGCTCACAAAAATGATATATTACACGTTGATTATGGTGATTATTATAAACTAGTTTGTATTAGCTTGATGATTAGTGTAAAGTATGTGATTATTTAACAAGATCATCACCCTCATGATCCATGAACTTAAACCTTAGACTTGAAAGTAATTTTTTTTTACAAATATAATCTTTACAAGGAGATTAAATCATGATCTATATTATGATGATCATAAAAGTAGCCTAAACAAGTTTATTTAAATAAGTGAACTAGTTAAAGATCATGAGAACTATTGTTAGTTTTAATGATTTTATTAAAGTATATAAAAAGTGATGTGATTTTTAGAGGTTTTTGTTAAAAATATATTTATAAGGTTCATGGAAAATGAAGGTGTTTAGGGTGATATATGCATGCAAAGTTGATTTTGAAACTAGATTTGAAGATTGATTGTGATTATGGGTTTTAAACACGTTTTGAAAACGTGGGAAAACGCCATAGTTTAGGGGAAACTATGGCGAAATTTTCTAAAATATTAATCACGATTAAAATGGGATTAACGGGATGATTAGCATGGTTAATCGTGATTAGTAAACTTTATTGTGATTAATAACCCTAAACGTGATTAGATAAACCCTAATGACGATGGTAAAGTCTTAACCATCCAAGAGTTATTTAAAACCTCAAAAGTTGTTTTTATGATAAAATGGGTAAAGTTATATATATGACAAATTAATGTAATTTTTGGGAAGATTATAGGTATATACTTCAAATACTTTATTTGAAGTATAAAGTGTGTATATTAAGTGTATGTATTAGCCGTAGGAATACGTACCCAAATGAAATATACAACGCTTATAAAAATGTACACTTTCGCCATGACAAAAACATTACAAACATTCACAAGTGTGATATTGGTTGCGAACCTTCACGCCTACTTAAAATGCACAATTGTAATACCATAACTAAAGGCGCGGACATCGGACGATTCTTTATGCTTCTACAACGAAAAATCGGAAAGTTTAACATTGAGCAAAACGCCAAGTGTGATTAGAAAAATAACAAGTTACTAGGATAACTAGTAAAAGTTATCAAAATTCAATAAACACTAAATTGGGCTAAAAATATAACACTTTGGGCTTTTAAATAAATAGTGGATTTAAGATAACATAAATTTTGGGCTAAGCCCAATTTCTTAAATATATGGGCAATGGCCCATTTCCATAAACCTTATAAAAGCCCATTTGTAATAAATAATATGGGCTAGGCCCAAAGACAAAATATATGGGTTAAGCCTAATGACACTAAAATGAGGGCTAGGCCTAATGAAAAATATATGTATAATTTTTATAAATATATATTATAAAAATACATTATAAATACGGTATACCTACACGTATAATACGGTATACCTACACGTATTATACGGTATACCTACACGTATAAATACGGCATACCTATCCGTATAAATACGGTATACGTACACGTTTAAAGCACACAAATACAAGTATACATACGGTACGTGTATATGTATAAAAGACTCTAGTATACGATGATATACTCACATACACTTGTTGAAGCAACGTATTTCGACATTAAGAATAAATATTTTCAACACTTTTGTCGAATAAAGATATACACTTATATTTGTGTAACAAATATAAAGTCTTGAACCAAAGCATACACCTGAAACAAATGCCAACATATTACTAAAAATACACAAGCGTTCCAAAAACAAAATGAAAATAATAAACGTTCAAGATGAACAACGAGTACAAGGTCTAGGAAAGACCGACGTGGCTAATGAGTTAGAACCCTTGTAGGTTGACTCGCGTTACGGAAAACTTTGGTTGAATATCTCTCCCTCTCAGGAACGCAAAGCTGTGAGTTCATGTCCCCCTTTTCTTTTAACGTTTCGGTTTACAACTTTCAGGGGGGGGGAATACATGTCAAACTTAGGTATGATTAAGTTATGAAATGAACTCTTAGATCATGTGAGCATAGGCTGTAACTGAGGTGCCATTAATCCTTTTGAGGACCAAGGAACAAAGGTTAGATCTAATGGGTACGGGCGAGCCCCACTGACGGTCCAAGGGTGACCACTAGAGTGTTGTTGTGTCCACCGTCGAGAATTCGACACTTAAATTGCCTACGCGGGTTGAGTACCTCCTATGTCGTCACATATATTAATGTCCTTGCAAAACATTAATGATCAACATGTTCATAGACGCTTTACATACCTACCTATAAACTGAACTTTCAAATGTTTTTGAGATTCATTTGATGCGCATTACACATAAAACACATGAACTCGCTCAACTTTTGTTGATGTTTTCAAACTCACATGTATTTCAGGAAACTAATGAAACTTGGTGCTGGTTTTTACTATGAAGCTTGTGGAGTACAAGTCATCGATGTCATCCCTTTTGGAGGGTTTGGTCCTTATATCTCATCTTCAATGAGATAGAGGATACAAAGCCTTATGTTTTAAACTTGTGTTGAACTCTTCTTTTGTAAAACTTATAACTTATGTCATTTGGCATTTTAAACAATGTGTAAAATATTTTTTATTATGTCAATGGATGAACATCGTATGTTTTTATTCATGTAGTTGTTTACTTATATCGTATGCAATGAGAACTAATCAAGTTCACACCGCGCGCTTCCGCTAATGAACGGGTGTGACAGATTGGTATCAGAGCTTCGATTGTAGTGAACTAGGATTCCTTCTTGAGTCTAGTCTACAATCACTAGGATCCTCTCATGAAAACATTTTGTTTTTGTAAAATGTTTTTCATTGCATATACAAAGGCACCAAGGTCCGATAATAAAACTCTTTTCAAGGAAACAATGCGAGGGCATTAATTGGGGCATAGTCTATATGGGATAGACTTGCCGAATTAGAACCGAAACGCACAAGGACAATGTGATTACATGTGATATGCTACATTTACTTTCCCCATACATATATAATAAGTAATGTTATTATTTATTGATATATATATATATATGCATGTTGTACGGAATATTTTGCCGAAAATGAAATACCTTCGACTTCAAATTCTATTGTTGTTCTTGACTCGCGCGGTGAGAATATCAACCTCGCATCTATTGCGGAGCTTATGGCGGATGTAGTTACTAAGTGAGACCTTAAGCTTGATGCCGTAGAAGATGGTTGTTCTTCCCTTGAATGTGGAAGATGCCAGACTTCGGTAGTGGCGACGACGAGGCGGAGGAGGCAACCTCGGACAACAACTCTATTTGTGGGGCGAGGTCCCTGTGGCTTTTACGAATCATGATTGACGACACTCTTGTCCAGACCAGGAAGATGAAGTACTCATCTTGAAGGTGCCCCTCCAGCTACTATTGCTACAAATTGTCTTTATTTCTAGTTCGTCTAACGTTGTACCATTTCGCGAGTAATGATAACAGATGTTATCACGTGGACCATTATGAAGGTCCCTTCTATGTTGAAGGTATGAAGACAGTAGTGCCCCCTCTCGATCTGATCAGCTGCTCTGAACGAGAGAACATTAGGGTGACCATGCAAGGCAATTTATTATTTCGGGGGCCCACGTAATAACAACTTGTAGTGCATGGAAATCCGATGGGCTCTGCGGGTCAAGATAATGATCACTATCTATTCAAAAATCTTAAGTTCTATCTGGTAGAACACTAGCTGGGGTGGTACTATAACACCCTACGACACCGGAAGATCACACGTATTTGTTCACACCTAGCATTCGAATTATATCACGAGTCGGTTGAGACTAGCCAACTAAATAAACAAAATTTGTTAGCCACCGCCACCACACCATATTGCACCTGCCGACCCTGACATTTCTGTTCGAGCGCTCAACTTAGTGCTCCAACAGTAAGTCAGTGCCCTCTCTTGCAGTGTCTACGAGCAGGAGGATGAGTGTGCCCATCTTCTCAGCTTGATCTATCCTTCACCACACCCCACCCCTCTTACTCCTTAGGTGAATATTGCAGATACTTTTGTTTGGGAGTTGCAGACTCACTTTCAGTGTATATATGAAGACCTAGTATGAGCTGAAGACACTTGAAGATTTTGAAGACAAATGTGGAAGAAACAGACTTTACTATTTTTGTGTATTATGAACTTGTACGACCGGGGTGATGTAGCTTCGAGTCCTTTTGTTTCTTCTACGAAACAATGTATCAAGTTGTCTAATTCATGAAAGCGAAGTAGTTTAATTTCTTACTACACATTGTTGCTGATATGTATGCCTGTGTTGCTTTTGTGATTGCATGTTTGGATGACGTGATGATTACCTATACATTAAATATGTGTCTAACCCCCTTCGATGTCTTTTATTAAAGACAATGCCACCAAGGCGAAGGACCAACATGAACCCACTGCCAAGGACGGAAGCGGAACTGAATGAGCGCATCTCACAGGCGATTGCACAATACGAAGGCAACCGCTCCGAGCATAGCGGTGGTACTGGAGGTTCATCAGGAAACAATCCCCCTACTGGTAATGTTAAGTCGTCTATGACACATTACAACACTCACGTATGTTCTATTCGTGCTTTGACAATGCTCATTCATGGGTTGTTATTGCAAATGTTTTAGGTTGCACGTACAAGCAGTTCCTAGACTGCAAACCTCTGAACTTCGATGGCACAGGAGGTGCCATAGCATTTGTACGTTGGACCGAGAAGACAGACTCAGTCCTGAGAATGAGCAAATGTCTTCCTGAACAGAGGGTCACCTACATTTCTGGGCTATTCTTGGATAGAGCGCTTTCATGGTGGAACCTACAGGTTCAGACTAAAGGAGAAACAGCTGCGTATGCTATGAGCTGGGATGAGCTCAAGGAACTAATGAGAAAGAAGTACTGTTCTAGGGCGGAGATTCAGAAACTTGAGACAGAGTTTTGGAACTTAAAGATGATCGGATCTGATATCGCTGGATACATACAACGCTTCCACGATTTGTCTAGGGTTGTTCCCTACTTGGTAGATCCCGAGTTTATGCGGATTGAGAGGTTTATCTGGGGACTTGCTCCCGAAATTCTAAGCATGGTTACTTCTTCCAAGCCCCCTACAATCAGCGAGGCGATGGACTTGGTTGTCGCCCTCACCGAGGAGGCTCTTCGTTTAAACAAGTTTTCAAAGCCAGGCTCTAACAAAAAGGAGACTCATGTGGAGTCTACAAGTGATAACAAGCGGAAGTTTTCGAACTTAAAGAAAGGCACTCAAGCAAACAACGACAACTGGAATGCGAACAAACGAAGGGAAGTGAACCCAACTCGTGGTACTAAAGCTTATGGAGCCACTAATGAGGCTAGTGGAAAAGGGTATTTGGGTTCCAAGCCTAAGTGTGATAAGTGCAAGTTTCACCACAATGGTCGATGTCCGAGAGCTAAGTGTGACAAATGTGGAAAGGAGGGGCACAACAAAGAAACATGTTGGGTAGGAACAGGAGGAAGAAATGCAAACCGAGGAGGAAACAACAACAACAATCAGGGTGGAAACAATAGCAACAACAATCAAGGTAGAAATGGTAATGGACGAGGCCAAGGTTGTTTTGGCTGCGGAGACTTAGGGCACTTTTTGAAGGATTGTCCTAAAGAAAATCAAGCCCGTGGAAGAGTCTTCACGATTGGAGCACGTGAAGCGCGTCAGGACCCGAACGTAGTTACGGGTACGTTCCCTATAAACCAACACTTTGCATCCATTCTGTTTGATACTGGCGCCGACTTTAGTTTTATATCTATAGAATTTAAGAACATACTTGGTCTAGAGTCGAGTAAACTAGACGTCCCGTATTCTATAGAATTGGCGAATGGAAAATTAGTCAAAGCGGATGAGGTTATCAAGGGTTGTACACTCGAGCTTGGGGAGTGAAAATTTTCTATCAACTTCTTACTCGTTGAGCTGGGCAGCTTTGACGTGGTTGTTGGAATGGATTGGTTGTCCGCCAATCGGGCAGAAGTGGTGTGTCACGAGAAGACCATCCGCATCCCACTGCCGAATGAAGAAACGCTTATAATTCATGGGGAGAAACGCGAGACACCCCTGCGGATCATAAATTGCATGAAGGCGCAAAAGTGTCTTCGAAAAGGCTGTATAGCCTTCCTCGCCAACATAGTTGACAAGGAAACCAAAGAGCCGAAGCTATAAGACATCCCTGTCGTGAAAGAATTTCCAGAAGTCTTCCCGGAAGACTTGCCTGGACTACCTCCACAACGTCAAGTGGAGTTTCGAATTGATTTGGTGCCAGGAGCGGCACCAGTAGCGAAATCACCATATCGGTTAGCTCCGTCTGAAATGCAGGAGTTATCTACTCAGCTGCAAGAGCTGCTAGATAAGAGATTTATTAGACCGAGTTTCTCACCTTGGGGAGCTCCGGTATTATTTGTTAAAAAGAAAAACGACAGTTTTCGCATGTGCATTGACTATAGGGAGTTAAACAAGCTGACCATCAAGAACCGATATCCCTTACCAAGAATCGACGACTTGTTCGATCAACTACAAGGTTCCAGCTACTACTCCAAGATTGATCTGAAGTCGGGATACCATCAGTTGAGAATACAAGAGGAAAGTATCCCCAAAACGGCTTTTAGGACTCGTTACGGACATTACGAGTTTCTTGTTATGCCGTTCGGTTTAACCAATGCACCGGCGGTATTCATGGACCTCATGAACCGCGTGTGTAAGCCGTATTAGACAAGTTCGTGATTGTGTTTATTGACGATATTCTAATATACTCGCGAACCAAGGAGGAACACGAGCAACATCTGCGAGCTATTTTGGAACTCTTGAGAAAGGAACAATTGTATGCAAAGTTTTCAAAGTGAGAATTTTGGATTCGCGAGGTACAATTCCTAGGTCATGTGATAAATGAGAAGGGAATTCATGTCAACCCGGCAAAGATTGAGGCGATTAAGAATTGGGAAGCGCCCAGGACCCCTACTGAGATACGACAGTTTCTGGGATTAGCGGGCTACTATAGACGATCCATAGAGAACTTTTCGAAAATTTCCCAACCGCTAACGTCCCTAACACAAAAGGACAAGAAATTTGATTGGGGAGAGAAACAAGAGGCGGCCTTTCAATTTCTGAAGGATAAGCTGTGTGACGCGCCTATTTTATCCTTACCCGCCGGTACCGATGACTTCATGGTTTATTGTGATGCATCGCATCAAGGTCTTGGTTGTGTGTTGATGCAACGGGACAAAGTCATTGCGTACGCGTCTCGTCAGCTAAAGGTGCATGAGAAAAACTATACCACCCATGATCTGGAGCTAGGTGTGGTGGTATTCGCGTTAAAGATCTGGCGTCACTACTTATACGGTACTCATTACACAATATTTACAGATCACAAGAGTTTGCAACATATATTCGATCAGAAGGATTTAAATATGCGGCAACGACGATGGGTCGAATTATTGAACGATTATGATTGTGAGATAAAGTATCATCCGGGCAAGGCAAACGTTATGGCGGACGCCTTGAGCCGCAATGAACGTGTAAAACCTCTAAGGGTGCGAGCCTTAGAATTGACCATACAAAACGATCTCACTTCTCGGATTCACGATGCTCAACAAGAGGCGCTTAAACCAGAAAATATACAAGCCGAATCCTTACGAGGAATGGAAGCACAATTGGTGCCAAAGGAGGATGGAACACTATACTTTATGGGACGAATTTGGGTCCCGTTCTTTGGCGAACTACGAACCATTATCTTGGACGAAGCACACAAGTCAAGGTACTCTATACATCCGGGTTCGGATAAGATGTACCAAGATTTAAAGGAATTTTATTGGTGGCCTAATTCGTAGAGAAA
Source organism: Helianthus tuberosus (assembly GCA_030545235.1). Lineage (NCBI taxonomy): Eukaryota > Viridiplantae > Streptophyta > Magnoliopsida > Asterales > Asteraceae > Helianthus > Helianthus tuberosus. Next base: position 17,601 of record JARYGA010056971.1, read on the forward strand.
CCACTTCAAATAGAAGACCGAAAGATCAAGTTTCTCAAGCACAAGCGATTAGTACTAGTCAAAGTCAAGCGGGATTCGAAAAGAGGACCCGAGTACACTTGGGAGCTGGAATCGGAGATAAAGCAAAAGTATCCTCACTTATTTCAATGAATCTCGAGGACGAGATTTTCAAATAAGGTGGGGAGGATGTAAGGACTCTCAAAATTGTCCCAAAATAACCCGGAAGTAGAAACCTGGACCCCTGAAACCCTAACGCACATGAAAAACCAAGAAAAACAAAAGTTAGAGTTTCAGGCGGGCCGCGTAAGAGTAAGCATAGTCTTACGCGGGCCGCGTCAAAGTTGGGTTGACCGGATAAGTGTTCCTGATCCACGTGTCGTCCATGTGGCACACCTACTCGTGAACCAGCAAGCCTACGCGTAGACTAGGTTGCTACGCGGGCCGCATAAAGATTGGCCGGAGGCTCACGCGGGCCGCGTGAGACCTAAGTTTCACCTATAAATAGCTTGGATCAGGAGCTTTCATTCTGTGTCGAAATCAAAGTTCAGAAACGAATTCTCACTGATCCAAAGTCGAAATTACAATTAATATAGCGAGGCGCTGCTACGATACCGGGTATTAACTCGATCGCTGCTATGATTCAATGTCCGATCGATTGAAACTATCCGGTGAATGTTTAAGTGCTGCTCAAATTGGGTTTATACTTTGTCATTCGTGGTGAATTCGATGGATGTTTTAGTATTGCACTTTGTCATTTGTCGTGAGGGTTTAATCTCGTGAGTTATCGTAAATGCTGTATTAGTTACTGACCTAAGTTCGTATGCATTGTTGTTTAAATTAGGTTATCAGGCTTATCAGTAGGCTAAACTCTGCCTGTATAAATCTGCAATGTGAGTCATTCTCTTTTTATCAAATGTTTTAGAATACTCCATTTTCAAAAGTTATAATTACAGGGATTAAGTCGTGGTTATCTTAATCACTGGCTAGTGGGGTATTGTGCACATTACTAATTTCTCACGGTTAGGCTAATAAATCCTAACAGTGATAAACGTCACTACTTGGGGTGGGACCCAATAGTGGTATGACCATCGTCACCAGGTGACACGGCGCCAGATAAAAATAAGATAGAAGCCATTGTAATCACTCTTATGCTATAATTTATAACTATGTGTCATTTTGTCAAAATGAATGATTCACCAGTATTTCCCCGCTGAAAAAAATATTTTTAAAACATGTTTCAGGCGACCTGCTGTAAATCAAGGAAAACATGCTACGGAGCACTAACAACCTTGAAGAGGTGGCTCAGTTAAAATGAATAAACATGTTTTAATAAATCAGTGAATTTCCTAGTAAAATTCCTCTATTGTAAATTACGGGGTTTATCCCGAATTATGAAATAAAATAATCGGGCACTTTCAAGATTTAAAAGATCCTGTTAAAATCTTTCGCTGTCGCATCATTTAATAAATACCACGGGTTCCTGTCCTGCGGCTCCTGACTGGGTCAAACCGGGGCTGGGGCCGTGACATTGTGTAAGAGGATCATATCAGATTTTGACAAATCACAAGCATTGTTAAGCTTTAAACATCTTAAGATTTAAACGATTCACCTAGATTGTCAGTATACTTATCCACTTAAATTTTCATACAAAGTTCAACTGTTTCGAGATACGAGATTAAGTGTTTTAAGACTTGGACCTATCCGCGTATCACACATCAGAATATACTCCCGTATCCAGATCCCAATATTCAGTCTTACAGGTGAGTATACCTAGATGATATCTGTAGGGGTTAATGCAAAACCTTGAGAGCTCATTATTTTGCTGAGATGAAGGCTCGACTTTTGGTGTGTCCCCCTTGGGGATCTTCTTTTCAACAGCACATGATTTTATCTTTTCGATATTTTATCAATTTTTATGCTGAGGAGGGGCTTTTATTTCAAGCAGCGTAAAGTATTCTCCGGGGACTAGGCCATTGCTTCCGCATTATCAAAAGTCCCGGGATAATACCCCAGATATCACTAAGCATAAAGACCTAGTATTTCAGAAAAGGGGACCCTTCAAACGAGATTTCGGGGGTTACCCATATATCCGTGAAAAGTTCAACACGATATAAGCAATATGATTTTAGGTTTATATCTCTATCACAATCTACTAAATGTATAAAAACCTACTGACACATCATCAGTGAGACCGTTTATCACTTTATAACCTTTCATTTCTTTAGCATGCAGTGACCATCTACTGATGTATTATCATTTCCTCTTTTCTACAATAAAACTCATTTTTCTTTTTCAGATGTTTTTGGATTTTGAAATTTTATCATGTTTTTGTATTTTCTACAAACTTTCTCCCCCTAAAATCAAAAACATATTTTTGTGTTTTTGTTTTTATCAAAAACAGTAAAGAACTATACAGAAACATGACAACAAGACGAAGATCACTTCTGATCGCCGTCCTCCTTGGCCTTACACTCGATCACCCTCCCAGAAAACAAAATTTTCATCCCGTTCAATTTTAGCAGATAATGAAATCTTATTTTATCAAACGGTTTTGTATAAAAATCAGCTCTCTGATCATCGGTGTGTATATGATAAATTCTAATCAACTTTTTCTCGTGACAATCACGAATAAAGTGATGTCGAATTTCAATATGTTTGGTTTTAGAGTGTTGTACTGGATTTTTAGTCATGTTTATTGCAGCCTCATTGTCCACATAGATTGATTTGTCTAAGAACTGCAAACCATAGTCCCTCATCTGTTGCTGAATCCAGAGAATTTGGGAACAACAGCTGGAAGCCGAAACGTATTCAGCCTCACAGGTTGAGAGAGCGACTGTGGTTTGTTTCTTGCACTGCCAAGTTATCAGCCGAGTTCCGAAGAACTGGCAACCTGCAGTGGTGGACTTTGCATTCATCTTACACGACCCGAAGTCAGAATCAGAAAAACCAGTAAGAGAGAAGTCACTAGACCGGGGATACCACAAGCCGAAGCTTGGACACCCTTTAAGATACCGTAAAATCCTCTTTACTATCATCATGTGTGACGATCTCGGGCTTGACTGATATCGGGCGGAGAGGCAAGTTGGATACATGATGTCTGGTCGGGATGCTGTCAGGTACATAAGCGATCCAATCATTGACCGATAAGGCGTCTCATCCACTTTTTCACCGCTTTCATCCGGACAGATACCATGGTTTAACGCCAAGGGGGTTCAAATAGGCGATGATCCAGACATGTTAAACTTGTCCAGGACATCATTCACATATTTTGTTTGATGAATGAAGATCCCTTCGGGCATTTGCTCAACCTGAAGCCCTAGGAAGAACTTCATCTCCCCCATAGAACTCATTTCGAATTTTTTCTTCATAACCTTCTTGAACTCTTTGCACAGCTCATCATTCGTCGAACCGAAAATGATATCGTCAACGTAGATTTGAACAATGAGTAGATGCCCTGCAACCTATTTTGTAAACAAGGTACTATCGACCGTCCCTCTGATGAACCCGTGGATAACAGATGTTGGGAAAGCGTCTCGTACCAGGCTCTCGGGGCCTGGTGTAATCCGTAAAGCGCTTTGTCGAGAAGATAGACCTTATCTTTGTGCACAGGATCGGTAAAACCCGGTGGTTGTCCGACATACACTTCTTCTTTGATCTTTCCGTAAAGGAATGCAGATTTGACATCTAGTTGGTAGACTTTGAATCCTTTCCACGACGCGAATGCCAAGAAGATTCTAATAGCCTCAAGTCTAGCCACAGGAGCATACACCTCAGTAAAATCGATCCCTTCCTGCTGAGTAAAACCCTGAACTATCAACCGTGCTTTGTTTCTAACTATCACGCCTCTATCATCACGTTTACACTTAAAGACACACTTGGTCTTTATCAGCTTTTGATTTTCAGGTAAATCAACCAATCTCCATACTCCCAGTTTTTCAAACTGCTGCAGCTCTTCCTGCATCGCATTTACCCAGCTATCTTCTGTTAATGCTTCTTTATATGTCTTTGGCTCCACCTGCGATATAAAGTATTTCAATGAGAATTCTTCCTGTAAAGGTGCTACAGAAGAATAAAAACATGTAAGCCCTTTGTTGATTTGTTCTTGAGTTTTCACTCCACTATGAAGATCTCCGATGATTTGCTCTAATGGTAAGATAGAGTTCTCGGCATGACTGTGTCTGGCACGCTCACTTCCGATTGCAAATTTGTGATGTTCTAATCATCCGTGTGATCAACAGCATTTGAATTTTCAATATTTGGTTCCTCGTCAAAAATCGGATCGGTTTTCGATTCTTAGTCGTCAGATTGATCAAATATTGGAGCTGTTTCTTCTGGAGCTTCATGTGCAGTTCCACTTTGACCCGCCTCATGATCATTTGCACCCACGGTGGGCTGAGAAACTACCAACGGTCTCGGCACTTGATCTTGCGAAAGAGACTGCTGTTGTTGATATAAGTATGCTAGTTCCTCTTCACTTGGCTCAGTCGGCAAATGGAATGAATCCTAGAGTTTGTCATAATCGAATAGCAATCTGTTTCCGGGAAGTTGAGGTGGAGTAGTAAACCGTTGACAATCGACATGCTGAACTTGTATGATCTTCCCCAAGCATGGAACAAATACTCTCTTCAATGGACTTGCATAACCTACAAAAAAACCTTCATTAACTTTCGCACCAAATTTACCATCTGGATCAATAAATGTGCAAGGTGATCCAAAAGGTTCCAAGAATTTCAGATTTGGTTTATAGCAATGAAGCAACTCGAAGCAGGTTTTCTTGTATTTCTTTATTGTAAGGACACGATTTAGCGTATAGCATGCTGTAGCAACCGCTTCACTCCAAAAGAATATCGGCAATTTGGAATCGGCTAGCATGGTACGGGCTGTTTCGATCAGTGTGCGATTCTTTCGTTCTGCGACACCATTTTGTTGTGGAGTATACGGTGCGCTGAATTCATGAAGAATGCCTTTGACATTGCAAAATTCGAGCATACGGTTGTTTTTGAACTCCGTTCCGTTGTCGCTTCGAATTCTTCTGATCGGCAGTTTGTATAACGTCTCCATCTTTTTGAATAAAATCATCAACGAATCAAAAGTTTCATCTTTTCTTTCAAGACACATTACCCATGAAAATCTTGTAAAGTCGTCAGTGACCACAAGACAATACAGATCTCCACTTACGCTCTTCACATTTACCGGTCCAAAAAGATCCATGTGGAGTCTTTCTAGCGGTAGTCTGATTGAGTTCAAGTGTGTCACACCCCCAAAATCCACCTGCGGAGTACTACCGCTTGGAGGCGTGACTGACCAGGATCCAGCCACCAATCATATTGAACAAGCATATAAGTAGTTATAAAAATCCACCCAATATAATTGGTGTTCAAACAAAACGTAGTTAAGTTGCAAGCGGAAGCATAAGTCTCAAATCAAAACATAAGTTTAATTGTTTCAAAGTTTAACATGGCACACAAACGTCCATGTCCCACAACGATTCTCCTCCATGCAAGCTCCAGCTAAGAACCTAAGGACCTGCAAAGCATGTAGTAACGAGTCAACAACAAGTTGAGTGAGTTCACGGTTGGGTGTTCGTTTTAAGTTGTTTCGAAAACAGTTTTTCCTTTAGCTGGCATCCTGCCGTGGGGGTTACCCCATAGTTAAAAACGTGACTTGTTTATTCCCGGTTACTCTGGCTATCCAGCCGTGGGGGCTACCCCGTGTTAGTTATCTGGCATTTCGGCCGTGGGGGCTACCCCATGTATACACTAGACTCGTTACCATATCGACTGCTGACTGTAGTCATGTTTATGTGCCCTGAAACTGTCAATGTCTATCATCATTGACGTGCCCCAGATCCATTAGTTCACGCCCGTCCTCTGCGGCACGGTGTGAGGTTTGACAGACCTAAATAGCGCTATCTAACTAATGACCCGCTCGCCATTGGCCCGGCGATTAAGTCGATATAAAAAATGAGGGACTTCGTGATAGAGTTTTGGTCTAGTACGAGTTATCTGTCCGTGAGGATGAGGAATTACATTCCTGAACCTTTGCTGTCCTACCCAAGGAGGACGAGGAACCCATGTTCCTTAACCCCAATTCCCGACCCCTGGGAACCCCATGCTTTGTAGAGGGTGTGAACTCACCTTGGTTTGCTCGGTAGAAACACAGAAAAGTCAATCAAGCAATATCGTGGCTACTCACGTCCTATCATAGTTGTATCATGCCAGTCAGGTTCGTATTCAAGTAGTGCACGTATGGGATACACGTTTAATCATGGCAGTTCATCAACATTCACATTCAACAGTAACATATAAGGTCTGTACATTAGGCCCAAGAGTCCGGCCCAAACAGTTAAGTCCGAAATGAGGTGCAAGCCCAAACAGCGAGTATCCGTGTATAGTCTCGAGTCGCCACTAGGCGTTTGCGACTCGCAACCTGAGTCGCAACCATGGTTTCGGTTCGTGCTGTTTTGGTCTCGAGTCGCAACCGGACTCGCAACAGTGGTTTCGAGTCACAAGGTTGGTGTGTGCTGATCATGTGTGGTTTCGAGTCGCAACCAGGTGTTTGCGACTCGCAACTGATGTCGCAATCGGGGATCTCGACTCGTTGTGCTTGGTTTCGAGTCGCAACTGATGGTTTCGGTTGGACAGGAGCTGATTCGGTACAGTGTACTACCCACTAACATTCTGATTTCATGTAACAGTTTGTACTATCCAACCAAATTCCTTAAACATGTTTCTTGTCTAGCAAATTACTAAAAATGGATCAAACATATCAGATTTCAAATATTCAACATGTTCATATGATATTCAACAAGTTCTTCATGTGTTCATCATGTTCATCTTGTTCTTCAATATTCAAGTAGTTCATCTTTATTCCTATGAACCTAGGTCTAACAAGAATCATGAACAACTTATCAACAAATCACCCTAATAGCAAGCTTTCGGTTCTTAACACAAGAGTACACAATCCGATTTATATGAATATCAACAACTAGTGTTTTAGACTACATTTAAACACAAAACATCATGAGTTCATTATGCCACATATCCGAAATCAAAGCATGTTCCGATTATCAACATTATACACACGATTCACAAGCACATCATCATTGTACAAACGGTTCTAGTTCAATCATGTCATCCATAACATCAAGCATCATAAACACTAACAAACATCATAAACACTAACAAACATCATAAACACTAACAAACATCATAAACACTAACCGGTTGTGAGGTGGTGAAAGATGAAGCTTTGTTTGGTGTGAACAAGCAAGTCCGAGAAACCCTTTTTGTGGTCGGTTGGTTTGATCCGAAAAGAAAGGAGAAGAAGTATGATGTTTGGTGTCTAGGGTCTTAGTGAGAGAATGGAGAGTGTGTGTGTAGAAGAGAGTATGAATGTTGTCCAAAATGGTAACATGGCCATCTATCAAGTATATATATATCCGCTCCAAGTAATATACCCTAGTGGGCTCTCGGATAGGCTAAGTGTGTGTGTGTGGCCCAACCGGCCCAATGTTACACTAGTTCACTCGAGACCACATGGTCTCGAGTCGGGTTCGTGTTGCCTCGGTTCCTATATACATACATCGCATGCATACAAGCACACACAAGTAACACATAATCAAATAAAGGTTCATTTGTCATTAATCACACAAGATAACTAGTCACACTTTCATGTTACATCGGGATACAAGGAAGGTTCTAAATTTCGAGTTGTCACATCATCCCCAAGTTGAAAGAAATTTCGTCCCGAAATTTGGTAGGCACTCACTGAGGAAGCTAGTTACGTTGTATGGTTTTCCTGGGGTGTCACATCCACCCCCCGTTGATCTGGAATTTCGTCCCGAAATTCCGTAGCTTCGGCCTCAGTAGTGGGTGTACTGTTTGCGAACAGTTGGGGATACTTTTGTTTCATCTGATCTTCGCGCTCCCAGGTGAACTCTGGGCCGCGACGTGAGTTCCAACGAACTCGAACGAGAGGTATTCTAGTGCTCTTGAGGACCTTAACATCCCGGTCCGTGATTTCGACTGGTTCCTCGACGAATCGTAACTGCTCGTCGATAGTGAGTTCCTTCAAAGGAACTACGTGGGTCTCATCCGATGGACACTTCTTCAGATTCGACACGTGAAAAACGTTGTGAACTGCACCGAGTTCCGCTGGTAAGTTTAGTCTGTAGGCCACCCTGCCTATTTTCTCAATGACCTCGAAAGGTCCAACGTATCGTGGGTTAAGTTTACCGCGTTTACCAAAACGAACCACACCCTTCCAGGGTGAAACTTTGAGTAGTACCCGCTCCCCAACCTGGAGCTCAAGTGGTTTCCTGCCCATGTCGGCGTAAACTTTCTGACGTTCGCGAGCGGCCGTCATGCGTTTTCGGATCTGAGCGATCTGCTCGGTTGTATCAACCACATATTCTGGACCAGTGATCTGACTTTCTCCCACCTCTGCCCAGCAAAGAGGAGACCGGCATTTACGTCCGTACAATGCCTCAAACGGAGCAGCTCCAATGCTGGTGTGGTAGCTGTTATTGTACGAGAATTCCACAAGTGGCAGGTGCTTTTCCCAGTGGTTGCCAAAGTCGATTACACATGCACGAAGCATGTCTTCTAAGGTTTGAATAGTGCGCTCGGACTGCCCGTCCGTCTGAGGGTGATACGCTGTGCTCATATCTAATCGTGAGCCGAAGGATTTGTGCATTGCTTGCCACAGCTCTGAAGTAAATCGTGCATCTCGATCCGAGATGATAGAGGTGGGCACCCCGTGCCTCAAAACAATTTCCTTGATGTATATTTCTGCAAGAGTGGAGAACTTATCCGTCTCCTTGATAGCCAAGAAGTGTGCAGACTTTGTGAGTCGATCCACGATCACCCAAATAGTATCGTTCCCGCGCTGGGATCTAGGTA